>JAMKCH010040371.1:0-13854 GCA_023653785.1 Ophioderma brevispina
TTCTACCTTTTCTCACCCGTTACAGCCCATTGTTAGAGTATGTTGAAAGGAAAAAGAGTCCACTCATGTTGGACTAACCCTGGTTAAACCCAGGTCTAAAGTTAGGTCCCTTTAGGATACCAAGCCTTATTATTTTTTAACTATTGTTTGCAACTAAAAAATTGAATGTTTAACAAAAAATGTTAGGTTAAACGATTTGAAACAGATTTTGGATGAGAGTGCTTTGCATAAAAATATGCACAAAATCAACTTGGATCAGATTGAAAGTTTTCATTGAGTCAAGACATGGTTTTTAAAACGAATTTGAAAACGATTAAGTTGTTTGAGAAGAGTTTATTTTCTAATAATATTACACAAATATAAACACTGTTCTATAGAAAAACTTAAAAACTCTCGCATTGTCCACAAAGTCAAATTCCGAACACGTTATTTTTATAAATGTTAGAATTCTTGAGCTTGGCAAAAAAGTATTATAATTATGTATGTTGTATTAGTTTTTAATACTTGGCCTTCTTCAATGTTCACCTTGTGTTGATTTCGACCATGGGACTTGAAGACATTGTCTTCCAAGCTTATGGCAATGAACAAGTTAAAATAGTTAAATTTAAAGAATAAAAGTATTGAAAAGAGAAGATCGTTTTTTCGCCATGGACAAGATGATAATTTTACTTTTGGATGTTTACAAAGAGCTTACAATGTTTTAAAATTAATAATCTAATATAATTAATGCAAAAATTTCACTTAATCTGATTTGCAATTTACTCTTGGGAAGCAAAGGTCAGAAAATTATATGGCATGGATACATCGAAAAAAAATAAAAAATTTTTCTTTTTTTATTTATAATTTTCAATGTTGTGTGGTCTATTCACAGTAATTTTTCACACCTTATTCTTACTGTTGAGTAAAATTGAGGAATAGTAAAGACAATGGTTAGATTCGTTCATTTCTCGATTGAGTATTTATTCATGGAAAAGCAAACCACTCCACTCACATGATGAATGGAACATTTAAGCATTCAGGTAAACAAAACAAAAAAAACAGTGTAAAAAGGTAAAAAGTCCGGAGTGTTTTCACAAAATCTTTGAAGAAAATTACAAACCTATATACTTGATTTAAAAAAAAACAGATGAACGTGTTTATTTTTTTCTAAAATGTGTATTTTCATATTTATTTGTAGCATGAAAAAGAACATGGGGGTTTTATACGCCAAAGGCGAAGAGGGTCAGCCGCGCATTTAAGTTTTGAATCATTAAAAATTCCAGTTCTGGAGAAAAGATCATAACAAACAGTTGCCGTAAGCCTATTTTTGTTGTTTTAAGAAAGCACTCATTTTTCTTATTATAGTACGACCCGCGCGACCCGCTCCAAATTCAAGGGAGTTGGTGAGTCTTTGGTGCCACGTGCTGGACCATTGCAAGGAAAAGTACAAAAATTCTGTTGAGGCGATCACCCAAACCATTCATTCGAAACCAAAATAGGCCATGCATTGAAATAGGTCTATAACCTCTAGATGTACGCGCGTAGCACGGAAAATTTTGGACATTCATGGATTACAGAGTGTTGACCAGTGTCATTGTCGCATGATTTTTTTTTTTCGACGAGGGGAGGGCCGACGAATCCGGATCCTCCATTGTAAGGTTTTGCGGTACCTAAGACAATCATGGGGGGACATTGAATTGTTGTTTGTCCCCACTCCAAAAAAACGTGGGGGGAATGTCCCCCTCGTCCCCCAGAATTGACGCCCATGATGTTGGTTAGAATGTGAAACTCCTTGTACTTAAAAATATAACACATTCTGATGCATCTAGTATAGCTTCTAGTGTTTTTGTGAGACAAATGTAGATTCCCACAGCATTAGCTAGCATTGGCTAAACCTCTGAATATCCTTATCTAGGGGTACTTTCCTCTGGGGCTTTGCTGCTTCACAGCTCAGTTGAAACTATAGCGAAAAAACGTCGAGCTCAAACTCTAGGGCAGGATTGCCTTATAATATAACATTGAGGGGAAAATTTGCTACCCTTAAAGAGTACCAAGCTTTTGAAATTAGCAGGAAATAGCTTAAAAAGTGAAGGATAAGGTCTGTCAAATGTCAACGGAAATATTGACAGAAAAGGAAATCAAGAAAACAGCAGGTTCAACAGTTATGAATCCCCGTTCAACTATGTGTTGTAAAGGGTCGTACGGGGACGTAATGACTAAAATGTATTGATTTTGTCTTTATAGGATGCTTCTGGTCTTATCACTGTAGGGCATGTAAGGATACCTATACTAGTTAGAGACAGCAATTTGCTTTTTTATGTTGTTTCGATTTTTCTCATATAGCAAGCAAAATATGCTAGTGCCTTAAGGACTTAAAAACATCAGATGAGAAAGTGAAGAGTTCATTTGCAAAAAAAAAATTTTTAGATATCCTCAATGGAATATTTGGCAACAAATAGCCAGTCGATAGACCTTTTCAAAAATTTCAAAATGAAGAGTTTCCAAACATGATGACCCCAATAAGTGGCCTAAACAGGTCATCACATGAAACTGGTTGGGGCAGCACTTGCGCACTTGTGCATATTTCGTCTTTGAATCATGTGCATATGGCTTGTACTTGTAAGTGTACGCGAGTGTATAAGGATGCTTCGCGTCATTGTATGTTGCTCAGAATGTTCTTGATGTTATTTCAATAAGGTCTGTTAGAAAGAAAATAATGAGAACATGAGTGAGCCTTCTGACAATAGTTTTACAAGTGTCGTGGGAATATTATTGAAAACACAGTACAATTTTAGAGGGGCATTGAATCAGCAGTCAGTACATTCCCCTTCCCCCATCCTACCTAATAAAAGTTGATTTTTTTTACATTATATCAAAAAAAGTAAAAAAAAACTCTATGATTAATTTTAATTTTGAAATTGATCTACTCTGAAGAAATTCGTAATTTTGGATTTTCTGTCCATTACAGACATTAAACAACACAGTGGCATATTGGGGCACGTGATAAAACCTTGGGCATTCTAGGTTCACCGACTACACCATTCTTCCCCTTCCCAATTACATTAAAACGGAATAAAGCATATACTTTTGTACAGGGGCGGAGCCCCAGGGTATTAAAATCATAGGAGGGGCGAAAAATCATAGGGGGGCGAAACAGCACAAAATGAACCCATTTGGTTAAATCCCTAATTTTTGCGCAAAAAAAACCCCTGATTTTCATAACATTTGAACATCTCAGGGGGGGCGGCCGCCCCCTGCCACCCCCTGCGCCGCCAGCTTTGGTATGTGAAGGTTTTGGCTCGTGGAAAAATAAAGTGGGTAGCATAACACGATATTGCCAACATTTGTTCATAAAATCAAAAACGAACCATCAGAATCAAATGAAATTTTGGAAATAGCCTTTTCTCGAAACATATCTATGGAACCATAAACAAACAGTGAGGTGCAGGATCAGGAAATACACCTTCAAAGACAGCATTAGGCCAATGACAGGATGGTGGTGATCTTATCTCATTTTGTTTTAAAGAAAAGGCATGTACATTTGTTTGTTTGTTGTGTCATCTGCAAGAGTGTGCAGGATTGCTTGGTAGTCTGTGGTAAAATCTGACCCAAATGTTAAACCTCGTAATTGCTTGCTGTGTCCCACATATGTGCGCAACCTTGCGGTAGGGACCAACATGTTGGTGACCTGGGACCACATGTGACCTTTGGCCCGCCCATTCAAACCACGACAGCAGCAATGACACAGGTATTGAATATTACCATTTATTTCAATTATAGTGAACAAATTTCCACTTAATGCATTTTGAATAGTGTACCATATTAAAATATGTCTAAGTGATTTGACTTTGTGAGCATCTTGGTTATATATTAAAAACAAACTTCTTAAAGTCTAGATTATAGGTTGCATAATGAATCTTCCAAGCAGCAGTAGGATGTTGGTTCAGATAAATTTAATACAACTAGAATGATGTCATGTTCGTAGCCTCTCAATGTGTGTATTATTGTCGGACTTGTCTCCATCATAAATGTGGAATAGCAATCACTTAAGGGATCCAAAAGACCTTCACGCTGTGTAGGGGTGATTTTTCCCAAGTTAAAGCTTCTATAAATACTGCGTAGTCATATTAAATTAAATCAAAGCTGGGAACGAGCTTACATCAACCACCATGCCGCGCTTGGCGTAAGCCATGAGTAAAGTATCCAAAAGGTAACCATTCCGTTAACTGCTAAATCAAATCAGTCTCGTCTAGACTGGAGTGGCCAGCGAATGACGAGGGGGGGCCAAATTGATTCCTATGATAAGTTGAAGTTGAACTTAAGCTTGTGGCAATCTCGCCTGATCGGTGATAGCATGCAAATATGCCGTGGACTGAGGGGCACATGTGTATGATATTGATGCCGTGAACAAACTTACGGTGACTGTGAGGAATCATGACTGCCATAGTTTCTTGTGTGTTGTGTTCATAATAAAAAGGATAAACACATTTTTGTCTCAGGCTAGTGCCAATGCCTAGTCCCGACAGTTAGCTGGATGTTGACAACCTTATTATTCCACCTTGAAAAGGTTTGAGTTGTGTAGTAAACTTTCATTGTAAGATACCTTGGTTCAGTCATGGCTGCCATTGTTTCACCTGGATTTGTTTCTTGAGTAGTGTATTTATTGATCAATGTTGATTGGCTTCCCTGCACACAAGTTGTCTTAGTGTCTGTGTAAGGCACCTCAAAATTTTGTCCAATCATGAGAGGATTGTTGAAGGCCCACCTTGAGATGAAGCCTGGAGCCAGGCATCTGTGTGCACACAGGCATACTTTTGTGCAAGCATAATGTGTCAATCAACGTATATAGTCATCGCAAAGGGGAAATGGGAAATGTGTGTTTCTGTATCTGACAATCAAACCTGTTTTAACCACAATATTTGACAGTAACAAAACAATGCTGCCAGACTTTAGTGTCACATTTGGTTGACCCCCAGTGCATATACATGTCACCTTTACCAGGCGGTGGCGGCCAAGCCTCATTCAACATAGCAACTCACCCTGGTACCGTCACTTCTCTTACTGTCGGGTACCCATGCTCGTTCGTAAGGATTGAAAACACCCCCCTTTCGCGTTTTTTGGTCTTAAAAACACCCCCGTTTTTGTGCAAAATCGCAAATTTTTAGGGCAAAAATATACCCTCTTTTTTCGCAAAATCATTAACTTACCACCCTTTTCAACAAAACACGAACTATGGTAAATACAGTCAACGAAACACAAATAACGAAATGAGCAAAATATATCAATATAGGCCTATGTCGTCAGCTGTAGATTTGATGATTGATACTTTGCTGATGGAATCCATTTCGAAAATCACGGACAAAAATATAACTTTATTAATATGGGTTTTTCTCCGACGGTGTGACCACCCTACTACCCCTTTTCAAAATTTCGCGAAATTTCCAAATGAAAAGTACCTTTTTTTCTGATTTCGCGAAAAATAAAATTTGCGAAATTGATCGAGGAGAACACCCTTTTTCGCGATCCTACGAATGAGCACGGGTACCCGACAGTAAGAGAAGTGACGGTACCGGGCAACTCACCCGAAATATCAAAAGAAATTAAAGCAATACGGAGTGCAAACCACAAACCAATTTGGGTGCTTTAATGTTGCTCGGTCATGGGTGTTTTCATGACCCACATACGACCTCGTCCTCGTCTGTTGTTCATACAAAAAAATCAGAAATAACCCTAGTGGAGTTGATTCTTCATCTCCAACGGTTTTGGAATGAGAAAATATTCCCTGACAACATATAAAAAATTCAGAATTTTTTATCAAGAGCTCGCTTTTACGTGTGTTAAACCAATGGCGACGTCTAAAATTGGGATTTCTTGGCCGCCCACCCCTGACCTTTACTGTATAATTCCATCCATGTCATCTTCATTGTCTGATCAGTTTCCAGGATAGTTATGGAAGATTTATCATGAAAAAACAAAGAGAAAGAAAACAGACAAAATATTAGTGAAAAGGCTTTGCTTTACAGTCCCCAAGGAGAGGGCGATATAGCATATCGTGTATGTACCAGACGATGGCAGCCAAGCCTCATTCAATATACCCTACCGAAATATGAAAAGAAATTACAGCCATAGGGAGTACAAACCACAAACCAATCTGGGTGCTTTGATGTGGGTTGGTCGTGGTTGTTCCCACGACCCACATACGACCTCATCCTCATCCGTCATTCGTACAAAAAAAAAATAGAAATACCCCTACAGTGGAGTTGATTCTTCAGCTCCAATGGTTTTTAAATAAGAAAATATTTCTTGACAACATATAAAAAATTCAGATTTTTTCGTCAAGGTTTCACTTTTACATGTTAAACCAATGGCGACATCTAAAATTGGGATTTCTTGGCCACCCTTCCCTGGGATATACAGGGACTTGGGATTGTAGCACTAAAAGTAAAGAAAAGGGTTGTACTTATAACCACTTAAAGGCACTATCAGTGATCTGCTAAATCAGAAAATCGAAAAAATCATCAAAATCAGATTTTTTCATGTCTGTAGCAAGCATAGGTAGGCTACCATACCCTACAAATGATAGGACCAGAAGCAATCTAATAAGGAAGAAATCGGATATTTTTAGTCAGTGTCCGAACGGACACTAACTGCAACACGTAATTCAATGGAGATTCGTATCTTTGAACACTGCTGTTTTCTTCCTTTTCTGTCAATTCTTCAGTTGAAAAAAATAAGTTATGAGAATTCTACAGGCGTATTCTCCACTTGTAAAGCTATTCCTGCAAATTTCAAATACTTTGACTCTTTTGGATAAATCATTGATAGTGTCTTTAAGTAATGAGAGATCGATTTATTGAGTTCTGGGTAGAGTTGATGATACCCAGAATATATCATATCATCAGATAATAATTATGTTCACATTTACGTTCAAATTCATATGAATTCAAATTAAAATGTAGCATTCTGTACACATGTCAAATTATGGTTAAATATTGAACCCAAAAATATATTGATGTTATTGGACTGGGACTGCCTTCTTTTTCATCTCTGTACAAAGTCTGTGAAAGCACCCATGCACAAATTTCCAGATATAAACATTGTGTAGTTTTCAGTAGATTTGCAGCTTGCATTTTGCCTCCAGGGTTAAGGAACTGTCTGGGGAACAGTATAATATAGAACTTTTTGTTGGCAGAAGGAACTGTATCAGCAATGGCTGAGTTTTTATCCTGGAAGAATCTGTATATGTTCCAACACGTAAGTCGGTGGTTTGAGATCTCAAACCACTGACCTAAGACTAAGGCTTGTTTGGACTCATTTTGAATGCATTGTCATGCTGATTCCAAATATGGTCAATGAAAAAATTATCTCTGAACAATAATCACTTACAGGGGGGCCCTGAACATGGATTATGGTCAGTGGCTCTGCAAATAGTTCCTCAGTTGACCGTGATGCGAGGAATAACTGCAGATATCACTGACTAATAAAATACACATTTCACTTGATTTCCTATTCCAATTGTCCCAAATTTTATCCTAAATTATCCCAAATTGTCGCTGTCTGACAAAGTAACATACAGCAGCCATTGAAGATACGTCCTCTTTGCACTCGAATCTTCAAGTTTACTCACATGTAAGACTTCACCTGGGTAAAGGACATCGCCGGATAAGGAGAGAAGGAGGCCCTCTGTAGTCATCATTGTTATATTTCACCATAAATTTTGAGTTGGTGTTTTACAATTATATTATCATGTATGCAAGATGATTTTTATCCCCAAAATACACTTGTATCAAGAAAAAATGAGAAAAGTCTGAGAAACTTCAGGGGCATGCTCTCTGGAAAAAGCAAAGCTAAGAGTATTCCTCCATTCCAATGACTATTTTTTACTTAAATGAAGAAATAGGAAGATGTTGCATAGCTGCCCTTTGTTATGGAGCTTGTAATTGACGTCTACACATGCCTTTTATCCTTCATAAGCTACAAAGAGGCTACACGAGGCAGCTCTTTATAGCAATACCCAAATACCATTAGCTTATGCTACTGAGATTTGGATTATATAACTGTCTTCACACAAAGTAGGCTCTAGAATACAACACAATGGCCGATCATGGCCCGCATAAAGCATGGCCCATGTCCGCGCTATTGAATATCATGAGCAAGCTAGCTAGCACTAAGAGGTTATAAAATCACAATTCCCATGGCACAGTTCAATAGCTTTCATTCACCATTGTATTGAGCAAATACATCACCTTGTATTTTAGTATAATTTATGATACCCAGGACATGCATGCTCAGCTGTTGTTAACATGTACCCATCCACCGCTACTGAACTGAGCTCTTGGTAGATTAGCATGCCATACCACATTGTGATGTAGTATGATATGTATGTAATAGGTTGTTGTTGTTTATGGCAATTCCATTTAGTGTTCAGGCCCCCCAGAAAACAAAAAATGCCAAAATGAGGTCTTTCCCCCCAAGAACCAGAATGCCACTCATGTATATGTTGCTAAATGATATAACGCACACCCTTGTAAAGCGGCATTGTGGTTCTTGGGGGGAAAGGGTTCATATTTAGAAATTTCAATTACCCATTGAAACCTGTATTATAATTTACATAAAACCGACTTTTAGGGAATTTATTTAAAGTGGTATTTTTTGAAAACCGGCAAAAGTTAAACTTTGAACATGTCCCTTTAAAATGCGGCACGTTTCAAGTTCATCTGCTCTCATGAAAACTATAGAGGGCGTCCTCCATTCCTTATCCGGCGATGTCCTTCCTGTAATTTTAAGAATTGGATTTAAGATAATCAGTTTTGTTTAGTATCAAGAAGTGCAGTCAAAGTTTATCTGAAAATGTTAAGGTTAAAGAATTGCAACAAATTGAAAGCATCTCCCTTCCTCAATTAAGCATGAAAGTCATTCTTATATTATTTCACTGTTAAATATATGTAAAAAATAGTTTGTAGTTCCCATTATACTTTGGACTTAAAGGTGCACCAAGAGATTTCACATCTGATGTTCCTACAAAAATTGAAAGCCTCAATTTAACACTGATTGAAGGCATAACTTAAAAACAATATCCGCATCTGAAGATTTAATCTAAAGTTTTTGTGATTTCTTAAATGTGAGTAATTTTCCCTTCCCTCAATACAAATTTCACCCTATGTGTTATTTGAAACATATAAACCATTTGATCTCCTTGTTTTCACTTTGAAGTATTTTCTGTCTATACGCAAAAAATACTAGTAAAAATCTATTGAGTGTCCATGGTGCAATATCCTGGATTCCTGGAAATCTAATCACAATGCCTAGAGGTAACTAAAAACCTTGTGATCAAAGGAAAATAAGTCTGAAAACTGATAAAATTGATGTATAAGACTCCCTGGATTTTAACCAGTCAAATCAAGGCAGCAGCTGGGGCACCTAATGAAATGTGTGATCTATTATAGTCACGTATGAACAAATGGACTATCTTTCATCTTGTCATTTTACATTTGGTGCTCGTCGTTGGCAACAGTCACATAAATGGTCTGAGCGATGCTTAATTACAGTCATTCAGAGTATTAGATCCAGACCAGATGAGATTGGAGGATATCTCCACATATCCGTGCTTTGGTCATGTGCTCATGCCATATTTTTTGTACCACATAAAAGCCTGATGTAGGTGCATCCAAGTTTTTCGGAACTAGAGATAGGCCGAGATGCCCAATGTGTTTGCGTCTGGCCAGATCGAAGGGGCCATCGTATATTTGTTATTTTGTTGCTCATCCCCCGGGGCGCATGGGTGGGGGGCATGATGTTATAGACCCTGCGCAATAAATGCATATCTCAATCATAAGAAAATTCTAAATAATTTCCAAGGGCCCTTGGGTTGTTGTTGAAGGATGCTGAGGGATTTCAATGTACTGGTAGGTACATGTTGAACTGTTTTATGTTGCACATAAGTTTGTGTTATGCTCCTTCGCTTGGCGAATGATTGTTGGTTGATGAAGGATTCTGGGGGTGAGAGGATGCATTACCCATCGGGGAATGCATCCTCTCACCTACTGATTTTGCGATGGTTTTTCATCATTCATTATCATGATAATATTTATGCTTAGTGTATGGCCAGCTTTCACCATCCTTTGGTGCGGTAATTCACAATACTTTTCGTCTTGTACGAGTGTATTCATTTTGATAAACGGTCCCCGAACCGACCTATAACACGTATTTTTCCTTTCCATAAAAAATGAAATAAAAATCGAATTAGGACTTTTAATACCATTTAGTGCCTACAATTATTAATTATAGGAAGATGAAAGAGGAAAAAAAAAAAAAAAAAGAGGAAAAAAAATAGTGCTCCCGGATGGGATGTCGAACCTGAGCATCTCATTATCACGGTACGAGGGCCTAACCGTCTGAGCTAAGGCGAATATGTTATTAATAGTGTTGAAAATATAATACTTACCTGGGAAACCTTACCTACTGTAAAACTAAAACAATGTCAAAAATTCTAATTACACTTTTGAGTAGCGAATAATGATTCGATTGTAGATCTAACATTACTCCCAAAATCGGAAGTCAAATTTTGGGTTACAATATGAGGAAAAGTTGTTTGTATGAACTTTGCCCCGATCATCCGAAGCTTCCTCAAAGACTGCTTAATCATGCATGTCATGTGATCGTTTGTCCTCCCCTCCAAGGCTCATCCTCCCCCCCGGATGCTTATCGTGACGTCACTGGTCCATTTAAAATAAATAAAAAAAATCACTTTTTGGCTCAGATGTATGCTGTTTCTATGTGTTTTTTTCAGCGGTCTCCAACCTGTTGAACATTCGAAGGCGTCCAGCGATCAATGTTCAAATGTTGTCCGACCATCATAGATATCTATCACTGGGGCGATTAAGTGATACCTGGTAAGTTCCCTACAAAACATGTTGAAGTAGTTCCGCAAAGCCCCCTATTGTGGAGCTACGCCACCTACGGTGTCCGGGAACGCTGCGTCCAGTTCCTAATCCTGTATTCTCTTTCTTCATTTTCCGGTCTCCGTTCCATATAAAAACAGGGATATACAGACCCAGGGTCTGAAGAACTTCAGGTTGGTTTAATTGGAGATACCAGATTGCCATAGGTGTTGTCGTTTATTGCAGGCAATCCAAGCTTGTCCTTTATTTTACAGGAAGTCTTCTTCCTGCTGGCAACATAGGACCCTAGGTATTTGGAAGTCTCTGACCTCTTTGAGTTGGGTACCGTCCGTAGTGCAGATAGGTTGATGATTATCTTCCTCATTGATGGTAATATGTTCCATCTTCTTGGCATTTAGATGTAGGCCGAATTTGTCTGCAGCAGTCTTAAATGATGTTAATAGATCTTGTGCACCACATATCAGATCGGCTGCTAGGGCTAGATTGTCTGTGTAGTCAAGGTGTGCATGGGAGATGCTGACTTTGGTGACATCTAGAACGCTTGGGTTTGATGGTGAGTCCCTTGTTGTTCATGATGTCACGACTCTGCCTGAGAATGTGATCAAACACAATAATTACAAAGCAATAGAGAGCAAGAGTTGGAGGATACCAGTAGTTGTTAAAAACTCCTTTGTGGGCCCATCCATGGTCTGCATAAAGCTAGATGGGTTATCATACATGATAGCAATTGCTTTGGCAGTCTCATCTGAAAATTATTTTCATGACACTTGGATACTCTGGTCCTTGGGTAGTGTCACACATGTTGGTGACCTCTTGTGACCTTTGTCCCCATTCATAAACTGCGACGGCAGAATACACATGCATTCGGTGAATGCTGTGTTATTTATTTTTATTTTATTTCTAATTGTGAGGAAAACATGGAATAAAACTGATGTAGTTTAAGTTCCATCGAATTATTCACAGGAAGATAGTACCAATGAAATCTACACTGTAAGAAATAAAGGTTTCACATAGTACCTTTTTGTCATCTTTATACAACCTGTATAAAGAACCAAAGACAATTCTGAAAGCTCAAAATAACCTTTTTGTTTCTTTGAAGAACCATTTTCAGCTTTACAGAAGCTTTGCAAAATAATTTAGAACCCTTTGTTTTGATCTTGGACCCAAAAAGGTTCTTGATTATTCTGAGAAGTTCTTTATTAATATGAGCTGGTTCTTTAAATAAACCTTAAAAGGGTTCTGTAAAACATGAAGTTCTTTCAAGAACCAACCAAAAAGGGTTCTATGGAGCTCAAAACCTAAGAACCACTGTAAGGGTTCCATTTAGAGGACAAAAGGGTTCTAAGTTGAACCTTTTACTTTTAGAGTGTATTCTGTGAGAGCCCTGAGGGGATATGCTCGACAAGTTTGCAGATCTGCAACATGCAGGCTGGGTATAGGATTCGTGGGAGGATTTGACCCTTACCAGCTTTTAGCCAGGAAAATGCCTGTAATGTAATAATGTCATTCCGGTTTATTAATAATAAGATAGAGAATACCAGATTCATTGTGTATAGGTAATTCAGATCAGTACTTCAGTTCCGTTCAGATGTAAAATTAAGTTGCGCACGTACCACATTAAAATGAGTAAAATGAATATCAATGTTGCATTTGTGTTGAAATATAAAGTAAATTTTCCAGTCATTCTTTCTTCTAAAAAATATGAACTTAGTGGGTGAAAAAAGCTGTGCTAAATTATTACTAAAATTGTGCAGTTCATGATTTCAAAATAGTCTTTCATTACAGACAATGATTGCAGAGTATACCTTAAAAAATTAATGAAATCACCCACATTACTATTATACTGATAGAGTAATGGGTTCCTAAATACCCCGTCTTTGTCATTTGGATGCGTTACGCATAATACCGCCATCCAATCTCTCATTAATATTCATCATTAGGCACATATGTGCTCCGTTGTATCCCAGTAGCTATTCGATGACAATGAACTATCAGGCAGTGGTTAATGTCGCATTGCTGAGTTAAAAGTTGCAAGACGATGATCTATTTTCAGGAAATAGGTGATTCACTTGTAACACTGATATGTTTAAAAAAAAATAAAATTACTATGTAGTTTCCTTTCAAAAATTTGATCATTTACTGAGGATTTGAATTTCAAAATGGAAGCTAGGAATCTAGAAACACCCATGCTATTGCTTTGTATCTATGAGCTGAAACTCTTCTTAAGAAAGTTACTAGTTTATATCTATAACTGTGCATATTGGTACTCATTTGACAGATTTTGGGAGGCTGCAGTTTTCTTTCTCAGTCCATAAATGCTGGAGGAAATATGATCATTTCTTCTGTTAGAAGAATAATGTTGAAATGTGGCGAGTGTTAACCAAGCTTCTTCAAATCAAGGGGTTAAAATTAGCATGAGCAGTATAGTAAGCCCGATACAGTTTCATCTCGGCTGTACTTCTTAAGCCTCAGGTGGCTCATATACCTGTTCAACTTTCCACTGAACATGCATGTCGTTCTTTTTTTTTTTCTTCTGTCTCTTTTTTTGTTCACTACGAGTACCAAACGTAATAACTAACACCATGCCAATACAGCAGACATGAGAAAACGCACCGTCGGGTTTCTACATGGCCGACAGTCATGCAAGGACAGTCGTAAAATTTGTGGTGGAAGTCATCAGTAACCCGCAGGCTCAAGGTTGGCATATTGCCGTCGTTTCCGATACCATCTGTGTCCATGACATCAGCCTCCCCAGCTACTTCAATATCTATAAGCACAACACGCAATCTCAACTCACAGCACGTTTGTAGAGACTACCCCATTAGGTATCGATTTTGAAATTTCATAAACTGTGATAACCATTGAGCTCTCTGGAGCACCTCGCATGCATAATTGATGTAGAATGCTTGGGGAGTGTATATATATTTTCACTTGAAATTCAACACTTTGCACATGCTAGTCAACTTCAGGAAAA
>JAMKCH010040372.1:0-12982 GCA_023653785.1 Ophioderma brevispina
CTCCAAAAGACCTCCCTACTTTTAAGTACAAACATTCACAACAAGTCTTTCCATCGATTGTTTTTTATTTCCGTTGGTTAATATTTTCTATATTATGTTCTCATTACATACAGCATGTTTCAGAATCCTACATTCTGCAAATAAATTCGTCAGGTAGCATAGTTCATGATTCTAAAAAAGATGTCCTATTCATTTAAGAAATAAAGGGTTAATAATGGGCGAGGCGCAGCCGAGCCCATTATTTGAAAGTTTTTTCTGGCTGAGGATACATTGTGAGCCCATAAATGACACTGCAAACCCTTTATTTTTATTCTATTACCTAAAACAGCGTCATTTAATAAGAAAATGCATTGGCGACCCATTATTGCAGAATAATGGGCAGTAAACTGACCAATCAGAATGCTGCATTTTCAATAATGGGCTGCAGAGGTAATAGAATTTTATGTATAGTCTGGTAGCTTGCTGTAGCTATGTCTAATGGCGGCGCCCATGGCCAAGGGACAAATTTTTTTATTTGCATTAATAAATTCGATCCAACACACTGATAAACAAAGATCAATAATGTTTGTATTTGAGGTCAAACTGTATTGATCATGGTGCACAATATCACGCTGAAAATCTGTGATTTCACTGGGAAAGGCTTTTTTGCTCTCAAGTTGGAATTTTGATACACACATATAGAAATTACAGAAACAGATAAAAAGTACTGCCTTGTCTTTAATACACAGATTTCAAGCCAACCACTTACAGGATATGTTCACATATCCATGCCTGTAACAAAAATATAAAAATATGAATTTTGATGATTTTTTCGATGTTTCGGATTAGCAAATCGCTGCTAATCCCTTAAAAGGTACCTTATCTAAGTAATCCACTCTGTAGGCTTCTACTGGTTCCCCATTATCATGCCTCATCTCATCAGCATAAAACATGTAGCTAGGATTCAACAGCGATGTTCTGCCACAAAATGGCTCTCTGTCCTGCACCCTCTGGCCCCACTCTTTCCCAGACAGTTGTACTTCATAGTCACGGAAGAAGTACGGACTGGCGGCGCTTGTACGCTCACAGCGAACACTGAACATTTCCAGAAGCGTTGCTTGTACCTTTAAATACCAGAGTAAAGAGAGAGAGAATATTTATCTAATATCTCAATACTCGATTGCTATTAAATTCTGTTAGACTTTCTATAACACCATGTCTTTGCCACTATGTTTCAGGACATACATTCATTAATGTCACTTGTTGAAGGCATCATAAAGCATTCTTAAAGTGACAGGAGGAGATTTTTTGAGGATACAAATTTCTCGATCCGTTGGAGACTACCTACCAAGAACGTTTCGAAGGGTTATTGAACAAAGAAGTACAAAAGAAAAACGCAAACCTTGTTTTTAACTCGTAATCGTAAGAAAATACTAAATCACCATTACATAAAGACGGAGTATTCGGCGTATTCACTTCAGGTGTGATCTAATACATTGGTAAGCATTCCAAATATGCAAAAAAACGGGGTTTAACGAAAATTGGGGGCGCTTCTTTCTGGAAATCTCCTCATGTCTCTTTAAACAGCTGCCAGTAGCTAATTTTAAAATCCATACTACATCTTGTGTTAGTATGTCAAATAAAGGTTAACCACAACTTATTTATATGAAGTTTTCTATGGAAAACTGGCAACTTTGGGCATATGCCCTTTACATTTAACACTCTCACAAAGGAAATACATTAATATTTTGCCAAATCATGGGCTAAATTCACTAAATGACCAGATTTTCTCCTATGGTGACCAGAAAATGTTTAGTTCTGAACATAACATGAAATGCATCTAAAAGCCCATCACAAGATACTTTATTGTGGGTACAGCTGATAGTGGCCAAATTGATGTAAAATTGAGTAAATTGGAGTAAATTGCCTCTAATTGGCTCTCCAAATGGCAGTTAATTTTACAGGAAACATACTAGTGTACTATATCAATCATGAAATTACATCACATTCTTAATAATAACTGGTACATTTTCACACGCTTTAAGAGTAGTTTTTGAGATGCCATGCAAGAAAATAGTGCACCCAAGATTTTGAGCCTATAGCAGCCTATAGTTTGTGGTGTATATCCTAAATCTTCCAGACACAGACCCCCCCCCACCCCTCCTGTATTTCAATTGGTAAGATAAAGGCTTCCATATCAAAGAGGAGTTGGAATTCAAATGGGCCATTGAAAACCATATCCGCTGGGGCCCGACTTAACTTAACCATTCCGCATGAAGGATGCAGATTTGAGTTGTTTGGTGGTTTCAAATCCTAATGCAGAAAGATACTTGAAGTTTTCTGTTTTCTTTCTTCCTTAATTATTAAACATGTAAGCAAAGTTAAGAATTGAATGCCCATTTCTGACTGCTGTATGGCAATCCGAGAAAGGAAACATTAAAAGAAAAGAATATTCTCTTCGCAAGACACACACATACACAATACCTCTTCTGCTGATGATGCCGTGAAAAGGATGGATTGCCTCCACGTCGCCATAATAGAACACAAAGATAGCATTGCTAGGGAAGATCCAGTGCTGTCTCCGAGAGTACAGTTCCACAGATGCATCACGGGACTGTGCCTGAGTAATGACAAGATCTAAATATGCAACTGTACATTATTAGTACATCCACTGTTCTGTGCTGTGATACCTTTGACCATTGTTCTGCGATGACCTTTGACCACCAATCCTGAATGCTCCCATGACTCACTTTCAAAGAAAGATTCCTAGCAAGTTTTGGTAAATACTATCCATTTCTGTGCAAACAAGCATCTAAACTGTTTTTACACAAAGACCTTAAATTATGCCCAATGTTCTGTGTTGTGATACCTTTGACCTTGTTCTGGAGGACCTTTGACCACCAATCCTGAATGCTCCCACGACTCACTTTCGAAGAATCCATTCCAATCCAATGTGCTAGATACCTAACCCACCATTCTGTGCAAAAAAAATCATCTAAACCATCTTACGGGTAGTGTCAACCCTAGTGCTTTTTGTTTTTACACGAATTTCTGATTTGTGCAACATTTAAAACATCAACCTGTGTTTTATCATTCCAACAAATGTTATCACTGCAGACAATCCTGAGTTCTATTTTTTGCCGATTTAAAAAGCTATTTGACCATTTAACAGTCACAAATCCACATCCCACCACACCCCCCCACCCAAGGGTTCTAACGGCGGGAATTTAAGTACATTTCACGCCGTCAAGGCGCAAGGCGCAGCATCGCGTCGTCGCGGTGATTTTTTGCTGAGTAATGAAGCATGCGCGTGCTTTAATGTACTTTTGCGCGGAACGACATCTTGAAAAAACGAAAAAAAATATTTGAAAATGTAACAAAGCGCTAATTTTAGACCAGATGAAAATTTCAATTTTCTTCTATTTCTGGAGTTGGAGACAAAAGATGTTTGATTCAACTCATTTTATTATTTAAAAAAAAAAAAAAAAAACTCAATTTTGAAGTTCAAGATAAAGTTATGGAGAAGAGACAGCTTGAATGGAGTGGAAGTCAATTTTGTACTAAAACACGGATTTTCTCAATGTTCAATTTTCGCAAAATTTGGCAAAATTTCGACAAGCTAACTCCAAAAATACCGAAGTAAAAGGTAAGGTTTAACTTTCCTACGATAGCAATTGGTCTTCTCTATAGGGACGGTTTTATCAAGTTTTTCCATTTTTCGTTTTAAACTAAAGATATTCTCCAATATATACTCAAATGTTGGAAAAAGAAGGTAAAATCACCCTTTTTGGACATTTTCCCTTATATTTCGAAAGTAAGCTCTTTTTAAAAAATGAAACAAACCGTCCACGAGACAAATTTTCTTGTTTCTAAAAAAATATCATAAATAAGTGAAAATTCCAAATTGTCTTGGTTATGCTGTCTGAAAATTTGGGGAAAATCCTGATTTTTTAGATTTTTTTCTCAAACATACGGAAAGTTTTAAATTAATCTGAATGCTCAATCGGGTGTACGTTCAATGTTCTTTCTAGAAATCTATACTTTTACCAATAATAAACAATGCAAAGTTATAAACCAAAATAGATCTCGGAAGCTCAAGGTTGAGTTGACACTACCCTTAAGTTACTCCTGGGACAGGCGCGTAGCGAGCCCGGTGATTCCAAGGGGGTAATTTCCGGGTGGGTGCAAAACCAAATTGTCCCGATCACTAACAAAAGGCAAAAAAACATGGTCACAGGGCAAAAAAAAAAAGAGTCCGAAAAAGGGACGATTTAACCACAAATATACATTTTTTATTCCCCAATTTCCGAGGGGTCCTATGCCCCCCAGCTGGATACGCACGTCCTGGATGACCTCTTAACCTCTTGTCCCTGAACATGCCATATAATCCACCTCTCAATAATTATCTGAACAACTTGGCTCATTCTCAATTTCTGTGCTACAAATTTTTAAAAGAAAAAACTTAAACAAATGACAAAACTATATTAGTAGTAAAGTAAAATTAGTATTTTATAAACAAAACTGACCGTCACTCATTTAAAACATGTCTAAACCTCACACAACACTATTAATTTTAAAGTATATTTGATGCAGTTTCATAGCAACAACATGCAATTGGAGTAAATGCTATGACTTAAAGGGGGATGGTCCGATTTAAGTATTTGAAAGTTTTCATCTTGATCGAATGGCCGCACCACCAAAAAACCCAATCTGTAAAGTTTCGTGCCGATATTTCAATCCGGTTGATGTGACAAGCTAGAAAGTGATTTTGGGAGCCAGGTACTGTGTTAAACTAATATTGGCGACCAAAATGGAACACACTTTCGCTCATAACAGCCCAGAATCCAACAATCTATAGCCATCAGATTTCACAGGTAAATGAGAAAAAAGTTTAGCTTTCTTATGATACCAAAAATTTGGACCACTTCCGGTAAAATCTGGGGTTCTGGGGACGAGGTATTAGCGATCGGGCCAGGGACCTTTAAGGTCCATTCATACTCCATTGCAGTGCAAAAATGCAAAAAAAAATTGTTTTGAATGTAGCCTACCAACATTGGTAGGCGCAACACAATTGCAGTACTGCAGCTAAGTTAAATGATTTTAACTGGTGATGCATCAAGATGCAGGAGGTGCAGTAGAACAAATTTTGAAAGTGTTCTACTGCAATCCTTTGCAAGTTTAAGGCAATTCCCACTGCAACCGTGGACTGCAGTGACTGGGTTGACCTGCCTGCAAATTGATTTGGAGTGCAAGAGGATGTAACAGAATATGGCAGTTAAAAATACTGCATAAGTATGACGATTGTCCTAAGTTCATGCTTTTTGTGCAATGGACTAGGATGGACAAACACAGCCATTAATTCTTGTGCACCTAAGTATCTGGTGATAAGAACCTGGATGAAAGAAATCAATCAAGCTATATGGAATAAGCTAATTGAGATGCTAGGGACAAGGGGGTGAAGCCAATTCAAACCAGTCGTCCGTGCGGGGCGCTGACATTGAATATTGCATGGAATAATAATTAAGTTTGGGTGCTGTTTTACACACATAATGTTAAATCGATACAAACAATCCGGCCAAAATATTCAGTGTTGATATTGGGTGCTATTGGAGTGGTTAAAGTTTGTCCTACCCATGGCCACACAACGAATGAAATGGCACGTCAGTCGTCTTGATTTAAATAAACACCCTCAAGTAATTACATCTTTTCACCTAGCGCGCATTGCATTATGAGAAAAAGAGTATTAGCACAATGATCCATGTGCACTATATTACACCTGGCCACCTTAACACATATACATCAATTTGTATCACTACCGATTGTGTATATGCAAAGCAGCCCCACATATGGAAGAAGAGGAGGCAGCCATGCTTTATATTGTTGGTACTCTATGGTTTTCTTTGTGGTCGGCAAAACATGCCAGACGATGAATTTCTAAAGATTACGTCACGTTTTGCCTCTCTATTCTATAAACCTCTTTGGCTAGGGAGTATCATTGCATTACCTACATATTGATTTTATTACCTAGGTCCCTTTTCACACTACATGGAAGAGGGCTCATACCTTCAGCATAAGGATGAACAGATCCTGAGGCCTTTTAACCTGGTAGATTCTGCATTAGGACACGTTTGGAGATAGCTCACCAAATGACATAGATGACCAAATAGACCCCCAATAATAATAACTAGAGCTAATTGCGCTCTTGCAAGAGCACGAAAGTTAGGCGGTTTGTGGACCGTTGATTCGAAAAGGTTGGTGGCAATGAAGAGGTCACAAATGACATTCTTTCATCCACAAGATGTACATTCAGATTGCCAAGCGATTTTCATTGTATGGAGCCTGGAATAAAATTAATATAGGTTTCCTTCGAATGCCCCTTTAATTGGTTAACTGTGGGCATCTGGGCCAATCGGTGATGTAGCCTTTACTTTGTGGGAGTAGGAATCTGTAGATTCTACTATGCTTAGTTGGAGATAAAAATTCTTGGATATTGTACCTAAAAACAGAAAATGACCTTAAAGGACTTTGACCTCCAAAATAAAAATACCTGCTACAACCACGTAACATGGGACTATGGACATATATGAAAGGTTGAAGTCATGTACTCTGTTTGAGGTTTGAGATAAAATTTTGGAATATTTTAGAATATTTTTGATTTTGACCACGAAGTTCCCCCTTAATGACCTTTGACCCCCCATTGCGAGCACAACGTTTGTGGATGTCTAAGCTGGCTTCATATATATGAGTCACGTTACCATGCAGTTGCATTAGTAGATGAAAGATTTTTGAAAATTTTTCACTTAAGACCGGGAAGTGCCCCTTAATGACGCCAAATTGACATCTCGACCCATACCTTTCTGAAGGGTCTCAAGTTGCTTCAAATGCATGAGTCAGGGTTACCATGCAGTGTAAGCTGTAGGAGGAGATACATTTAAAGAAAATCAATTTTTGACCTTGACCCCTACGGGACCTTGGCCCAACAAAGCACACTGCAAATAGCTTGTGGCCAGGTCATTACTCGGAGCGAGGTAGGTCCCCCCCCCCCCATTTTTTTTTGAAAAAACATAAAAAGAAAGGTCAAGCCGTTAAGGAAGAGTAGTGGTTGTAAGAAAGAAGAAAGGAAAGAAAGAAAAGCAGAAAAAAAGAAGTTAGGCGAAATGCCTTCTAATTAATAATCACAGGATTTATATTGCACTTTTTACCTGAGCATTCAAAGTAACCAGCCCATTATATTACGCTTGCATCAGGAATGGAAATCGTCAGAATCATGTAACTTCATTGAAGTTTGCTGAAAGGCCAACTAGCGCAATACCTATCAGCAAGTTAGATTGTGATAATTCCACCTAACAGCCTCCCCATTTCACTCCTGGGTGGAGAGAGGGGAGCCCAAAGTGCCTTGGCAAGTGCACAACTCATTGGCTTGCACCGGGGGGTTCCTCAAACCAGGATCTTCACATCTTGGCAGGTTGTCGTATTCACTGGGACCAAATTTCCTCACACCCTGGTCATTTGGGGAAACATCTCAAAAACTGCTGACCAAAGACAGACTTGCTAATTTAGGACTCATTAAAGCAATATTAGCACCATATTTTGAAGAGCGCCCACCAATTTTCAAATTTGTATTTGTGCACAGTTACGTTGGTAATTGTCTAGGAAAACTATACCTGAAACGAGAATGCTACAAAAATGAGTATTTTATCACAAAATAAGCGATTTTTTTGTAATTAGAATGGGGATCCCAGATGGGAATTAACGGCAGAGCTGAAATGCTACGTTTATGTCCGTCCATGCTGAAATAGTGCCACCCGAGAAAATTAACTCTAACTGGCGTGCATTAACTATAAAACAATAATGGGATGAGCGTTAGACAGTACATGGCGCTATTATTTCACATTGGAAGGCCCGTTTCCTTTCCAGAATCCGTTGTATTATTATCGGGGAACCACGATAATAAGATTCTAGTACAAATTGCTTCATTTGCGCCACATAGACATTTTCGAGCTTCCCATTCACAGGTATTTACAGCCAGTTACCAATGCAATCGTGTAAAAATCTCAAAATTAGTTTGAAAAATTGGGGGAGCTCTTCAAAAAAATGTGCTAATATTGCTTTAATACATATTTCTTCATGCTTTTCTGGATTGGTCATGAGAAGACCTCTGACCTTGAGGGAGAAGAGAAGGATTTCCACTGAAAATGATATTCCAGGTTCCAGAAGAAATAAAAAACAAGAATGCATAATTTTTACATTTTTTTTTTGGGGGGGGGAGAAGGTTTTGTTTTGATCTCTGAGTAATTAAGTGCCTTCGATCTGCTGGGCCAAAGCTGTTTTTTGAACAGACCCCATCAGTTGATTACCTCATAGGTTTCAAACATGATGGTCTATGTCAAATAAAATCCATCTTCTCCATACACACTAGTGGAATGGCTGTAAGGTGCTAAGCTGCTCTTCAACCTCTCCGGCACTAGCGTAAACAGGGATTTGGAGCTGTATGGTAAACCACAAAATGCCTAAAGAATAGAGAAATGTAAGATGTTAAAAAACTCAAAGCACTTCTCAACATAAGTGACTACTCACTATTCACTCTTCAGACGATCTTAAGAGGATACTAATCGCAGAACTAATGCCAAACAACATATAAACGAATTCTGTGTGTCAAAAATTTTGATTTCATTGTGTTGAAATGTAATTTAATTCTTGAACAAATATCACTGAATGACACCATTATCAATTGTCTTCATATTTGTATTTGAAAAAAGATCCCAAAAACCGCACATACAGTTGTTGATAAGCTTTTCAAACTCTATGTAGTGAGATTGGCAGCTTCATGAACTGTAAAAATAAACTGTCCCGGGGTGAAATGTTTAAATTTAAAACGATGTAATTCTTTTAAAAAGTTGCATTGCATTGTGGGAAATTAATGATGTGCTTGCACGTATACGTACTGGTACGCTTTCTTCTGGACTGAGTACAGCCTATATTTTACGTGGTGGTTTGATTTAATGGGGACCCTTTTGCATTAAACATTGTACCTGACCACAAGTTCATGGTGGCTGAGTAGGAAACAATTTAATTTGCTATTTAAAAAAAAAAATTGTTTCTGATTTCAATTCGCTAAGAATGCAATTAATATTTTGACTTCATATAGTACTCTAACCATTCCGTTTTCTCACTCAGTCCCCTGTGGGTCTAGTGTTTAGAGAACGTGTCTACGCCACACCAACGAACTTCTTCACAACATTGTTTAGATCATACTAAAAAGCGCGCTACTGCTTAATATAATTCACCTTGGTTGGGTCCTTTGTATAGCTTTATACAAAGCACAGCAAGGTCAAACAGTTCGCCCTGGCCACAATTCAAATTAACATTTAATTCTATACTAATTCCTAGACACGTAGTACAATTTGTGTTGCAATAGCATCGAGGTCCATATATCGAAATGTCAGTGGTTTAGGTAACTGACTCGTCAAATCGTCTTAATATGGCTGTTGACAGTTGGGAATATGCACAAGTAAAATTACACTTCACTCACAAATAATTCCCATCCATGACATTGTTCCATATACAGTTTTGCTAGTTCCGCTATTCCGTGTTGTTTTCATCCACTTCACTGGGCTATCGGAACCTCGTCACAGCGCATTGCTATTTCCCTCCGCCGGTTTCCACTGAATGTACATGCAAGACCCCGAGCGTAATTGGTTGGAAGATCACACCACATGTAATTATGCCTGGTTGTGACGTCGTAATTAACACGTTGTGCCTCACTTTGTTGGTGGTTTCAGGATTCTTTGACGTGGTATCGCAATGGAGTAGCCTTTCCCGGCGGCAAACCTAGACTTCCTTTATAAATTTGTTTTAGTGTCCCGGTAAAAGTTTCTTCGTGGCTCCACTTCCCTACCGGCTGTACAGTGGACAATCAGCGCAAGATTTTTGAATGGTTGCACCATACCAACGCACGGCTGGCTTCAGGGATAAGCAAGCGACTTGCTAATCCAAATCATCAAAAAAAATCATCAAATTCATATTTTGTTACTTGGCATGGAGATGCAAACATAACCTGCAAGTGGTTGGCTTGAAAATCTGTGTATTAAAGACAAGGCAGTAGCTTTTATAAAATCCGATTCTTAAATTCCGCCTTGAGATAAAAAGGCCTTTCTCGGGGAATATCCCAGATTTTAAGCGTGATATTGTGCACCATGTTCAATACAGTTTGACCTCAAACACAAATGTTATTGATCTTTGCTTATTCTGTGCTAGTGTAAACCACAATCAGCTGTTTAGTGTAAATTTTGAGACACCATCGCTATATGTCTATTTGCCGGGAGACGGTATGACAAATTTCCTCAAATACTTCATTTTTTTCACTATTTGGTGGTTTGTTTTTACATTAAAGCAGATATATGGAATTGTACACCAGGGTTCCCACTTAGGTTTTTAACTTGAAGTCCACTGGACCCCATAATTTCCAAATGTTCAGAATTATCTGGTCCAGTGAAATATTTTGTGGTCCGAGACCAGCCTACCAAATGTTTGTAGTACTACTAATCAGGGCTTATCAGTTTCCAAATACATGGTGCGTAAGATTTCCTGATTTCTACTGTGCCTTTGGTGAGGCTTTCGAGGTATCACATTATTTTAATGTTAACAAGATGGTTTTCGGTCAGATAAAACTAATAGTAATAGCCATTGCAATATTGTGAATTTGGTTTTCCCCACAATAAGCACTATGCATTTAGCAGAAATATTCTATAAATGCTTTTGAGGTTTGGAAACATATTTTTTGCCTTTCATAGGCTTAGAATTATAGCATCCAAGTGGACCTCATTTTGTTACTCATTCTGAATTTATTAAGTCCAGTGAAAATTCTGTCTGTCATTTGACGCCAAAATCCTACCTGTTGTACACACATATCCATGATTTATGAGTTAAATGCATTTCCACATTTTTCGATTCTCTTGCATTATCGCTGCTAATCCCTTTAAAGTGACAACATTTTTACATGCGTGCACAAGGAAAGCTTACATGTCAAGGTTATGGCATCACTGCACAGAGGTAGAAAAATGGACTATACCGCGTGAGTCAAAAAAAAGTATACACTTCCTTGATAAGCTGTGATATTCCATGTGACTAATATTTTCATGAATGGATGTAACATTTGATTAGAGTACATCTTCATGCATCTTTTGATACCAAATTTGTGGGGCTATGGTGCATGGATGACTGCACAGGGGACAATTACTGAAACCATGTCCAATTGTGATTGCGCCAATGTACACAATGAAACCACTGGTTCGATTCATGTGATGTTTCATCTCTTATTACTACCTATGGCTTAATTGGCGCAATCACAATTGGACATGGTTTCCATAATTGTCCCCTGTGCAGTCAGCCATGCACCCTAACCCCCTAAAGTTGGTATCAAAGAAGCGGAGGATGTATTCTATTCATAAATTAACACCATTCATGAAAATATTAGTCACATGGATATATCACAACTTACAAGGAAGTTTAATACTTTTTTTGATCACGCTCTAAGATGCAAAGGTCCCACTGGTTCTTCTGGGGCACATGGTTGTTAGCAGGACTTGCGTGATTTATGCGTAGTTTCCTCTTATCACTACCTTTCGTCTTGCCATCGTACTGAGAAGGAATATTCGTTACGTTGCAGGCACCTGTGGTCATTGCACCCAGCATAGATGATCTTCAGTTCTTGAACCTCGTAAGTACCCACCGCTATCAGGGACGGTAAAGTTAATTGCATAAACCATCAAAAGTTCCAGTAAATTGTGTATAGGCAGGAATTATTCGGTGTTTGTCCATTCTGCGCGTAAAAGTATACCAAATTACTAAGCGTGTGCACAAGAATTGCATATTTCCACGCAAATATACACATACTGTGCATTCTTGCACTTTCTTTCGGCTACACATTATTTCCATATCAGTTCGCAATGTTCTACGGCCCGCCTATTTGGTGTAATCAAATATTGAGTGTAACACTTTGATAACGGCCGCTATTAAAATACAACTTTTAACTCATTCTCAAGTTAAGGCCTAACATTTTCTACTCAAGTAGCTTTATGAATTCCCTACTTCACAACCATTTAGAAAATTTTTTCCGTGTATAAAGATTTTTTTTTTACCACTATGAATGTGACTGAATAAGGGGTAATTTTAGGCCCAATCCTTTATATAATGGTCCTGGAATAAATCTGGAGATTTTTATATTAGAGACTCTTTAGAAACATTTATTCTTGCTAAGGCCCATACCAGTAAAATGGGGGCTTGGCAAAAGACACTTCATGGGTCATCAGTTTTGAGACAGGTATCTATTTGACTCAAAGTTGTGGTCTATATAAATCCAGACATGTTCAAAATGTCAAGTCCTCTTTGAAAGACACTCATTTGGAAGTCATGTTTTTATCAAGACACTTTCATTTTGTAGACATGTTCTTTTAGTGTCAATCATTCTGGAGACCATGTTTGGGCTGGAAACGTGTCTTTGTATCATTAGATTATGTCTTAATTGTTCTATTTTTCTTTATTTCAATGTTGAAGACCTGTCTATTGCCGACAACCATGTTTACAGTGTCGAAATCCCTAGATTTTGCACTGGGTATGTAGTAGTAGTAAAAGTAAAACCACATTTTTAAATCCGGTTTTGTCCCCGCAACCGGGGGTGGCCGGATTCACCTCACATACGTCTCAAATCCGCCCTTACTCTACCCCTCCTTCCACTTCGCCCGCTCAACCCATCCCCATCCTCACCCAACCCTCCTACTCTCCTCCTCCAACTGCTTCCCCTCCAGTCCTATTTGGTCGCCCTCTCTCAACCACACCACCTCAAACTCAAAAGCCTTTTTAAACGTGCTTCCCTGCATCCTTCCTCAGCACGTGCCCAAACCATCTTACACCATGCGCCTTCGCCATTCGGTCAGCCGCCTCTTCCAAACCCAACTCTACATCAAACCTCAGTCCTTCTTCCTATCCATCTATTTCACACCAC
>JAMKCH010040373.1:0-56509 GCA_023653785.1 Ophioderma brevispina
CCTGCTGCAACTTCATAACAGACTATGCGCGCACATCCTTGAACGCGTGATTGACGTAAAACGTATCATCCGCCACAGTGCAATCATTGCGTGATTCTGATTCATTTGCTCGTGTTTATTTGAGCGTATATTTTATTAGTTTCGCTATTAAAATCGCGCTTTCGACGGCGCGTTCGCTCTACAACAAACCATACGGATATTGACTCTGTATCTTGTACGGGGTCTCCACATGCGGATAAGCACCAAACAAACGGGTACATAACACACTTCTATCCGATTTTTGCTTACGATTTCATTCAACTTTGAAGAGCACATCCCCACACTTCACACGACCATTTTGAACATATATGCTCGATTGAGTGCAACGGAGATACACTTTTTTCGCCCGCCTCACTCTGCCAATGGCCTGATTAGAGTAGCTTCACTCATGAAGCTAAAATGACGCCAATATATTATGAATATATTACAATTTGTAGGTTTTAAAGATCTTAAAAGACAGTCATATCTGCTGCCATTCTTTTTGGTAGTGGGCTGTTAACAAACTTGAAATATCAGATATTGGTGCTACTGGATATGGAGCACGAATTAGGCCTCTATCACAAACTTGATGAAATATGGTCACTTGAATGAGTTCAGGGCATGTGGGTTTTAGTTCTGCTAAGGCATAACTCCACTTCTGTCTTAACATTTGGTCATTACGATGTGAAGTTATGCAAAAACACAGGGAATACCTTTCCCCCTGTTCCATCAAGGATCAGGCAATTTCAAAGCGGGTTTCAAAGAGCCAACTTTGCAGACTGCGGAACAAAATCCAAAGCAATGCTCATAATTCAGAATTGATATATGTTCCTTAGATAAATATTACCTTTGAAATAGTTAATCCTCAAAATTGTTCTAAAAACAGTAGAAATCCATCATTTTCGGAGAAACAACCTTTCATGCAGAAGTATTTAGAGAATAAGGTATGATTTGGGACCGTTACTCTCTTTCGACAATTGAACCCAAGCGATACCATTATTTTAAGTGGAAGAACGAGGCCGGAGGCCGGTTCTTCCACGCAAAAATACTGGTGTCGCCGGTTCAATTAGTCGTAAGAGAGTACCGGTTCCCAAATCAATACCTTTATTTCTCATTCTTAAACCGCTTTATCATTTAATGTCGATCTTTAACGCCAATTTCGCGAATCTTTACGGCTTATTACATAAAGGACTGCCACCACCCATGAAACAATCGAACAACCCCGTTGAACGCAACGATCACGCAACTAGGCGCAACGTTGGCAGGCGCGCGCGAACGTAGCAAAACGCGTATGACGCGAGCGTGTCAACCTAAAAATAACTTTAATACGCACGCGTACTACTGGGTTCATTTAACCGAATTGAACCCTGGCATCAGCCAATTGAAATTGCTTACATTTTCACAGCTGCTTTAGAAGGTATCGTCACAATTTTTCTTCAAAATTTTTAATTTCAAATTCTTTAATTTTTTTTTCACATATGTCCATCGTCATTATAGATCTCAAGTTGTGTTTGATAGTGAAAACAGGGATATATCATACATTTAGAGGGTTTTTGAGATCGACAAAGTTGATTAGCTAACAGGGAAAGGTACTGCCATGTGTTTTTGGCATAACTTCACATCCGTTAATGACAACATGTTAAGGCCTAATGTGGAGTTAATGCTTAGCAAACTAAGTGGGTTTTAGGGTGGCCATATTTGATTGATCGTATGTTTGTGATCAAATCACGTCACTAAACCCGTCCAAAGATTTCCCGTGCTTTAAAACTGGATCTAGTGCATAACATTATGGCCCTTTGAATGACATTTGAGAGGTGATAGCGGCTATGGGATTTCTAGAAATGCCACTGCACGAAAGTTTGCACACCCTCCAAACTTAGGCTTTGGCTTAGGTTTCATTAACAAAAATCTATCGTTAGAAAAAGTCTACTCCATTTCCACCAGTGCCCACAATTCCTCCTGACTATTCTACTGGATTCGCGCTGATAAGGAGCGGGGGAAAGTTTGGATTCTGTCCATTAGGTGAAATAGGATAATCCTTTTTCAATCTATCCGAGAAGTCGCTTCGCTGCCTAACAATAGAAAGTGACTTGAAAGGAATAGGGCCAAGTACAACTTATCCTTGTTCCTGTATTTTTTCTGAATTGAATTTTTTAGTTTTTTAATACAATTGATGAATAATCATTCACATCAGTGTTCCTTTAAAAACAGGTTTAGGAATTAAACGCTTTTGTGTGATCACTGCGAAAACGCTATCTTTTAAATGTTAAAACAGTTAAAAAATATAATTGCAATTGTTTCAGAATATGGCAATTTAGAATAGGCAATTACAAATGATATTTAAATAATAGAGTACGATGGGAAAATAATTAAAATTCCTAAAGGCACTGTACCGTATGTTTCATATTGTTTGGTTCCTTCGATACTGTTCCTAAATGTACACTGACAAGTAATTACCCCAATCCTTTACACTAAAGAAGTATTTAGGTGACGTTATTTTACACAATTGTGTTTGCGTTTTTCTGTGTTAAAGAGACATGAGGAATTTCCAGAAAGAAGCGCCCAATTTTCTCGAACTAGGTTTTTTACATATTTGGAATGCTTACAATTTATAGATACACCTGAAGTGAATATCCGAATACGCCGTTTGTATGTAATAAGATGAGGATTTAGTAGTTTCTGTCGTTACACACAGTCAAAGCATGTTTTCTATGGTAGACGATTACATAGCAGGAAGTTCATAACAAAGTTTGCGGTTTTTGTTTGCCCCTGTTTGCCCATAAAGCTCCAAACGTTCTCGGTAGTGGTCTACAACCGATCCAGTGAAATTTTGAGAGAAATTCATATCATAAAAAATCGTCCTCCTGACACTTTAAGGTCAATATTTAATTTTCCAAACATTTATCCACGGCTTCAACTATTAGATCTACGTTAGACCATCTATGAGTGGCATTGACTATTATATTCGTATGAGTTATGGAACTATGAAAGTAATGATCAGGCCCATCTCACTTGTGTGGACAGCGAAAAAACCATGGGTACCTATTCAGAATCAATAGCGCACCTGCTTCATACAGGTAGCTTACATGCTTTTACCAATGACCCTCTATGTTTTGACCATGCAACATCGTATTGACCATAGAGACAAGTATAACACTTAAACTGCATAGGGGGCGGGGGGGGGTTCCTAGGTACCCAACTTTGGTTTTCAGCCGGCGATTTTTTTTAACGCTTTTAGCACATATATGTCGGTTTATATTTTGTATTTTTTTAGTTGCGCTTGCATTGGTGCAAAAAAATTCAAATCCATCGCCGTTCGTTGGTGAGTTAATTAGCATGGGTACCTAGGAGCCCCCCCACCTTATGCACTAAAGAAGTGCCCATGACAAAAATGAAAAATCTATTATAGTGTATGTGATTTGATTTTCAAAAATAATGTACACTAGTGACATAAACAAAGTAACATAATTAATTTTTAAAAAATCTTGCAAAGTATAGTAGGCCATTAGGAGCCCATTAATATTGATATATACATCATGTAGCGGTTTTCCTGTAGGAACCTATGGTCAATTATACCGTAACCTTAAAAAATATAAATGGCATGGAGACACTATGCTTGTGCTTTTAGGGAATATGTTATTCTTCACCAATGAAAACCATCGCACAAGTCTAGGCGAGAAGCAATGCCTAGAAAATGCCTAGAAGAAGAAGAAAAGGGTTAGTGTCTTTTCGCACATTTTGAAGGAAATTAAAATAATTTTGGCCCCTAATTTTTTACTGAACAACAACTTTCTTGCGTTTTTATTTCTTTATTGTTGATGTCTTTGAGCATTGAAACATGTGGGTGATTTCATCTAAACCCCCCAAGTCCTTTAGGAAAGTCGGTTTATATCGGCTGAGTCAATAGGAACCTTGGAGGGCTGCAAAGTGGATGTGCCTCACAAAACAGGTTCTCACCCGTAAAAAGTTACAGGTTGTCCCGTATATCAGCGCGAATCGAGTATATTGTTCGTACGGACAATTATTATAGGCCTACAACAAGTAATTGAATGGATATTCATATATTTGAACATTGCTGTTTTCTGCTTTTTCCGCCAATTTTGCAGTTGGAAAAAATAACTTATTAGAATTCCACAGACTTATCCTTCACTTTTAAAGGCTGACTCAGAGATTTCGAAATATAATTTTTTTGTGTGTAGTAATTAAAAAAAGTCATCGAGAACTAAAGATAGTCACCTAAAATGCTTAATTCCAAAGAGATGAATCGGAATTTTCGTTTCATGCAGCAAGCATTTACGCACCGTATGACAGTGCCATAGGATACCGTGTATAACAAAATTTCCGGATCCGTAATTTTATAACTAAACATGTCACATATCTAAACACCAACTGTTTAATTTCTAAACACCAAATGTTTTTAAATTTCTAAACATCATGTGTTTAATTTCTAAACACAAAGTGTTTAATTGCTAAACATTAACCATCTAAACACCACCTTGCCTTCACTTTCTAAACACTGTTTTTACAGTGTACAAACTCTAGCGTGATGCAGGAACCTGCTTTGTTGGAGTATAATGATCCAGATCCAGATCCAGAAATTCTGCAGCCTTGACGGAATAAACCACAGGATAAGGATGCAGAATTCGTAGGGAGGGGACATAGGGCCCATAGGCCTATGGAACTCTTGCCGACAAGAGCAACCCCGATGAATTAGAACCAGAATTTAGCAGTCCCTTACCATGTGTATACGGAATAAAACACATACACTGTTGAATTCATCAGGGTCCCCGTCAGTCCACCACTAAGCCTAAGGGCTATAGCTACACCGCATTCTTTACTGTTTCACTCACCACTCCTTGCATAGCCATTGTGTGTGTCTGCAGTACGAAATGTATAAAATGAAACTAAAAATCCTTCCTGAAACCCGAAAATTGTCTTCCTTCTTGAGTGCCAGTTGATCAATGTACGCACTAATCTGTAAAGGTAAAACCAATGTACAATACTGAGTTGGGCAAATACGACGCTAATTCAGTTTCCCGTTTGGATAAATATGGCACTATATGGCAGTGAACTCCGGGTCAGGCTCAATACCGGTCAAGGCCGGTGGAGCCGCGGTTTAATTACTACTCAGTCAAGAAAAGTGTTAAATATTTTGTCATTTACTTGTATTCAATTTTTATATTTACTTGTATTCAATTTTTATATTTGGCCATGCGTTTTGAACTGGTCCAGTAAATAGGTGGAGTTGTGACATGTGCGCGATATTTTTGTATCATAAAAGGGATTATTAAAATAAATTTCAGGCCACATAGTTAAATTTGGTATTAAATTAAAGCATGCATGCAGAGCAACAAGATGCAAGTGATATTTTTGAAAAAAAATGTTAATCATATTCCACTAATTGCTTTTTAAAGGTGCATTTCGTGATTCCAGCACCTTCTGTTTTATTCATTGATCACGAGATAGGGCCTATCCTTGAGAAAAGCTTATTCTCAAAATTTGAGCTGATCCCGATCTTGCGGTTTTGTGTTATGAGCAATTACTCGTTTCCCACGGTCCCATAGGCCACTGTGCTGTAATTTCTGTCTGTTTACGGACAGAAAATACAAAATTGCGAATTTCTTAGAGATGCGACCGAATTTGCACGTAAGATTGGGCACACATGGATTACTAAGGCTAACGGTTCAGATGATATATCTCAACATTTTTAGGTAAGTCGGGGGGACGAGGCTGTGGAAAAAATGGAAGTGGAGGATGAGCAGGCGCAGGATGAGCAGGCGCAGCATTTCATGAAAATTGACCCCACAGGGGTCATGTGCTTACAAATTTCATCTCTTCTGGAGATCTTACAAACACATACTATAAATCAGAAAACTTTATTATCAAATGTTTAATTGTTGTTTTGGGCTCATATTTGCATTTATGGCATAGCCGATGCCTTAACAATGACTTTCAATGGTAAAATGACATTTGGAAGTCCATGCGCAAAACTACTTTGCTACATCATGTTCCTATAAAGTTTATTATCAAGGAAAACTGTGTTTAAGGATAACCAAATGACATTACATAAAAGGCAGTTGCTACCACTTTTGAATTCAGGTGGGGTTAAAATGACCTCTCTTCATCACATTTGTGCACATTGTGGTTGTGTAACTCCCTAGGGAATAATCTTTCTTGGTCTCAATGTAATTTCTGGGATCCTTCTTAATAAGTTTCAATAAATGTATACTTTGTAGGGCCCTGGTGTTCCTGAAGAGAGCTATAGCCTTTCAACAACCATATCCATACATTTTTGCACAATGATAACTATGATCCACAAAACTGGCCCACCTTGAACACATGGGATTTTAATATTTATTTTTGGTGTTCATGGCATTTTTAATGATTTTTTATTCGTTTTTTATTTTATTTCGTAACTTTTTGTTTCTTTTTTCATTTCTAGCTTTTGAATTTGTTATATTTATTTTGTATTTATTATTTTTATATTTCTTTATTTTATATTTGGTTCGTATTTTTTTAAGTCGGGCATTTTATTTCAATTTTAAATTATATTTTTTATTTCTTTATTTGTTTTCAGATTTATTTGATTTACTAATTTGTTCTGTTTGGTTTTATTTGCTTATTATATTTTCAATTATTTTAATTTGGGAGGTTGTATTTTTTTTGTTGTTAATTTCGGCGTTTTCCATGTATTTTTTTTATTTTGTTTTAATATTAAATCATTTCATTGCTCATCCAACTGTTATTTCTTTTGTATTGGTTATTATTTTTATTATTTAATTGATATAACTTATATAAAATTAATGCAAGGGATGTTGTCCTTCATTTGATTAATTTATATTTAAAAGTTGAAGTACTTTAGTAATTTGTCACTACAGATTACGAATGTTTGGTTTCAGAGCTTACTTTTCTTGAGGGACATTAACTCCCGTATTTTTTAAGTTATTAATTATTGAAGACAATTTGTTTTTTATAACATAATTTTATTATTGAAAATAATGGCATTGAATTTTAAGCTAAAAAATTAAGAATTTAAAAAAAAAAATATTTCATTGATGGTTGATTGGAAAATTTTAGTCGAATTTACTAAACTATTTTAATATAGCGCAAGAGGTTGCCTAATTTTAAGTGACAAAGGTGTCTAAGGAACTTAATTTTAAAAAATCAAACCAATTTAAATGTTGTACTCAATTATAAAATTGTTGTTTTAAGTTGACAAATTTGAAGATTTGGTTGCATTTACTGTAATAAATTGACCGTTATTCAATACAGTTATACAGTCCAATGATTAATCAAGTTGCTGAAACCAAGTTACATGTGAGCAAGTTCATCAAAATGGGCATCATCTGAGCTTACTTTATGTTAGTCAGTCAGTTTTGGTTTTCAGTGAATGATATATCTCAATTCAAATACACGAGGGTTAATATGAAATTAAGTGCAACCCGATTACACTTATTTTTTAGCATATATAGCAAAAGTTGAGTGCTACTCAATAAAACGAGTTGACCCCATGCATGTGCAGTCCTTGTTTCTATCATTTAAGTGATCACCTTGCTTATTAATTAGTTTTGTTGGAATAACATAGTCAGTTCTTCTGAACTGTACTGTCCTTTTACACTCTCGCATTATTTCTGTTTCATATTTACACCTCATTCAACACACATTATAAATTATACAACACAGATATATTGAATTTTCTATTGCATTCTCCTTAAAAACGCCATTTTTTTTTTTTTTTTTTTTGAAGGGGACAATTAACTCTCCGTATTTTTTAAGTTATTATGATTAGAAAGACATTTGTTCTTATAACATAATTTTATTATTGAAAATAATGGAATTGAATTTTAAGCTATAAAAATTTAAGAAATTAAAAAAAAAATTTCATTGATGTTTGATTGGAATTTTAGGCGAATTTACTAAACTATTTTAATTAGCCAAGAGGTTGCCCTTGAATTTTAAGTGAAAACGTGACTCTAGGGAACTTAATTTTAAAAAATTCAAACAAATTAAATTTTTAATCAATATAACAATTGTGTTTTTAAGTTGACGCAAATTGGAAAATTTGGTGCATTACTGTAATAAAATTTGAACGTTATTCAATAGAGTTATACAGTCCAATGATTAATCAAGTTGCTGAAACCAAGTTACATGTGAGCAAGTTCATCAAAATGGGCTCATCTGAGCTAACTTTATGTTAGTCAGTCAGTTTTGGTTTTCAGTGAATGATATATCTCAATTCAAATACACGAATATGAAATTAAGTGCAACCCGATTACGCTTATTTTTTAGCATATATAGCAAAAGTTGAGTGCTACTCAATAAAACGAGTTGACCCCATGCATGTGCAGTCCTTGTTTCTATCATTTGAGTGATCACCTTGCATATTAATTAGTTTTGTTGGAATAACATAGTCAGTTCTTCTAAACTGTACTGTCCTTTTACACTCTCGCATTATTTCTGTTTCATATTTACACCTCATTCAACACACATTATAAATTATACAACACAGATATATTGAATTTTCTATTGCATTCTCCTTAAAAACGCCAATTTTACGACCCATCCATATACCAATTTTTCCAAACGGTGTCAAAGTCCTGAATTTTTTTACCAGTGTTGCAAAATACACTGCAAAAACTGGGGTGTTAGAATTTTAATACCAAGTCGGTGTCAGGATTCGCGGTGTTATTTTCTGGTGTTGAAATTTAGTATTAACACCGATCAGTGTTGTTGACAATTTTAATTATGTATTTTGGTGATCTGCTTATGAAACGTTAGAGGTAAGCGGTTGCAATAGAAACAAACAACGTCAAAGTCAATCATTTTCTACTAAAATTTCAGATGTTACAAATAAAATGTTAACACCAAAGTTTGGTGTTAATTAATACCATAGGGTGCTGTCCCGTATTGATTCCAGGAGGGTCTTAGATTATCACAAGTGGTGTCAATTTGGCACCGGCATTGTTAAAAAAATAATTAACACCCACATGTGGTGTAAAATTAACACCAAACAGTGTCATATCATACATTATAACACCAAAAATGGTGTTAATATAACACTAATATGGTGTTGATTTAACACCGAAATGGTGTAAACTAACACCAGTGGGTGCTGTCGCCTATTGATTCCAGAAGGGTGCTAAAGTTAACACCCCCGTTTTTGTAGTGTAGCCTACATGTCATTTTTCCATAGAGTTTGTACAGTAACGGTTTAGCAACGTCCACGATGAAATTGTTTGTTTTCAGCACATAAAATGGTTAATTAATTTAATGTTACTAATTATTTACTTACATGTAAGTGAACATATTTCAGCAAAATAAAAATTGGCTCTGGTTCTTTGATTTTAAAAGTATTCTCAGCCGACTTCCGTTATAAATGCCCGGGAAGGGGTTCCATGGGACCCCCACTAATTAACTCAATAACGGCTTGGTCGATTTTTTTGTATGAAAGAAGCTTATTTATAAGTCGGATAATTGCAAAAAATCCCCATCCACAGGTAAAAAATGTAAAACAAAATGACGTCTCCTTTATCACAGTCGCTGGCAGCGATTGGCAATTAAATCGCTAGTCGCTGCAAATTCAGAATTTTCGGTGAATAGACGTTTCTCATTGGTCAAAATGTCTCAGTGTCGCTGAAAAGTTAACCTGAGTTCATGCAAGCGTTGAGTCGTTTTGTCTCCAGCGACTCGGGTAGCGATTGCCATATAGTGATCATGTATTGGTAGTCGCCCATGAGAGCTAACAAGGGAAGTAGGTATCACGCAGCGACCAAACAACTGAGAGATTTGACAGTATGAAAATATTTAGGATCCCTGGTTAAACCAGCGACGGTTTTTACTTGGAATTACAAACATTGCTGCATGTTAACTGGTCTATTGCAAGCGATTGAGTCGTTTCGTCTTTATTTAGTGATCGATGTATTGGTAGTCGCCCATGAGAGCTAACAAGGGAAGTAGATATCGTGCAGCGACCAAACAACTGAGAGATTTGACAGTATGAAATATTGCTTGAAAACATAATTTATAAACAATTCTGAATTTTTCGTCAAGATTTCGCTTTTACATGTTAAACCAGCGACGTTTTTAACTTGGGATTTGTTGGCCGCCACCGCCTGGCAAGGAGAGTTTCGAGAAGAATGCCCTCTGTTGACAGAGGTTATTTGCAGCAATGAAAGCGCCCTGATGAAAGCTGGTGAACCAAACAAAAGTCCGGCCAAGACTGACTAAAGTTTTAATGCTGTAAGTTGGGCAATTAATCTTCTTCAAACTATCCAGTATTTTAAGGTATGTACACGTGGTAGGCCTATACCGTACGCCCTGGCTAGGGAACATGATGTAGCACGATGAGCACGATTCATTGTTCATCTTGCTTCTCACAGTCAGGTGTTGACTTTTTGTTTGGTCCTTTATCAATGTTTATCATTTTCACTTTGATTTTATCATTTTCATTTTTTAACATAACCTACATAGGCCGTCCTTTTCGAACATTTAGATTAATGCAAGCGGCCTAGTATAAGACACAATGATATAAAAAAGGTAGCTAGGCCAGATCAGATGCATTTAAATAATTAAAGGATAATGCATGAGTCATGACGAATCGTGCTAGCTAGGCCCTAGGCCTACAGCCTCAGGGCTGGGGTCTAGTCCTAGACTCTCGCCTAGACTAGCTACGAGTATGGTATGATGTGGGTTCATACTTCATTGGCAGACGTGACCAAACGCGATGCCAGCCTTTCGAACATGTTTTATGAACAGAGTGCTTGGCTAAGCTTAGTCTAGTCATAGACATAGACATGTACATTACGCGAAAAGTGTGTGCGAACGGCTAGCGTCGACCAACGTCTGCCGATGAGGAACCCACTGCCACAATCAGGACAATGGGTTCATACCCCGGGTTCATACGTGGTCCGGGAATTCATATTCCGCAGACGGCGACCGACGGGAATAGTCTTTCGAAAATATTATTTGTGCGCCGGATGCATGATAATACGCGTTGCGTAAAAAGCATGTTTAGTAGACCACAAACTTCAATATTATTAGGCCTATCTATGTTTTAGACTAAAGGCTAGCGTCTGCAGATGCCTGCCGATGAAGTAAGAATGGTGGGTTTATACTTCAATCGGCAGACGTCAGCCGATAGTCTTTCGAACATACTTTGCTCGCCGGAAGCTCAACATAGGCCACCTATACGTGTGTTGTAAAAAGGTGTTAGAAGGCTAGCGCCAAGGACCAGTTTTATTAACTATGCCTATAGCCTAGGCTACGTAGGCCTGCACTTGTGCCTGTCTTTATAAACGGCGTGTTTATATGGTCATAGGACATGTAAAAAAACCATGGAATGGATATGATGATGAAAGTTGGTTCAAAAGAAGCTTTTCTAACGAGAGGTAAAAAGTTATGTTGAAGGAATCGGGGCTTACCTAAGCCTAGCCTGAGGCTGGGTGTTTTTTTTTGGTTCAGATGCCAATGCAGCCTAAATAATAAATAATATACAGTTGCTTATAAAGCGCTTACACCGAGCTCTCTTATTTAAGTTAGGCCTATTACCGAAGTTACTTAACTTTGTAGCCTGTAGCCTAGGCCCTATCCTTTCAAGACAACAAACAACTGCCAATCAAAAATTGATTGATTTTACATTGACATATGTTAGGCCTAGTCAGGAGAGCATCGTGATTCCCGGCGTGATTCATAAGCATTATCAGACTCAGCAGTATGTGGGTGTGTTCGATTCTGTCCAACAAATTATTATCAGACTAGTGTATGTATATACACTACAAAAACTGAGGTGTTAATATTTTAAACACCAAGTCGGTGTCAAACTTGTTGGTGTTAGTTTCTTGGGTGTTGAAATTTAGGATTTAACACCACTCGTGTTGCTGCATAATTTTAGGTGTTCTGTGTATGATTTGTTAGAGGCAAGCAGTTACAATAGAAGCAAAAATAACAAAATCAAGCATTTTCTACTAAAATATCACACGCTACAAAACTAATTATAAATGTTAACATCAAAGTTTGGTGTTAATTAACCACCAGAGGGAGTGGTCCCGTATTGACTACAAGAGAGATGGTTTAAATTACACCAGTAGTGTCAATTTGGTACCCTGCAGTGTTAAAAAACAATTAACACTGACTGTGGTGTAAAATTAACACCAAGCAGTGTCATCTAACGCCAGAATTTGTCTTAATATAACACCAACATGGTGGTATTTAACACCGAAATCGTGTAAATCTGACCAGTGGGTACTGTAACAGTCCCCTATTGATTCCAGGAGGGAGTTTAAATTAAACACCCATGGTGTTAAAGTTAGCACCCCGGTTTTTGCAGTGTAGAATTACACATAATCCATAGGTGGTATCAGGCCCGTACACAGGGGGGGGGGGGGGTGCGGAGGGTGCGGTCCCCCCCCCCCCATTTCACAAAAGGGGCAAAAGTTCCACTTTTTGCTTAATTTTTTGATAAAAAAGGCCCAAAATTTAGAGAAATTTTGACAAGAAAATTCAAAAAGTCCAAAAAGAACCATTTTAGGGGATTAGGTCCACTTTTATCAAAAGAGGTCCATTTTTTCGAGGTCCCGTACCGGCGCCACCGCCCCAAAATGAATCCTGCGTGTGGTCATTTTTTTTGTTGTACTAGGAATCCCCCGAGTCGCAACTTTTGTATTTTTAACACTTTTAATAACTCAAAAATTCCCGTATATCTAATAGCTCATGTAGGTAGGCCTACCGATTTCTAAGGAATCGTCAACTGAATATTTAACCCCGTATAACTTAATTCCGTATTTTTTTTTCTCGTATATTTTTAAATGATAAAACTTCAACATTTAATCCCGTATAAGTTTCCGTGTACTTTTTCTCAAAAGTACTCCCCGTGGGGTAAGCCGTAGTTCCCGTATGTTCCACATATTTTTTCTCATAACTCCTCAAAATCCCATACAAAGTTCTCGCCATCATGTAGATGACCCCCTCCAGTCACAACATTCCGTAATCGTATTTTTTTTATTCCTCGTAGTTTGCAGCATATCCTGTAGCTTAGGCATATAGTTCCTATTTTCTAAATATTAAAACGTCAATATTTCATCCCGCAATTTTCCGTGTATTTTATTTTTTTTCCTTAAAACTCCGTGGGGTAACCCGTAGTATCCATACATAAGCCTACGACAATCAAAGCGAAATCACATGACGTGTTCTTGACCATTTATTTCTTTCACCGCACCGTTTGCACTATAAGGAGCCTGTTATTTGCGTACCGCAAATTGCGTCTTACGCGTAATCATCTGTTGCCACGCGTAACCACCCGGCCGTCGCAACGCATCACGCATACTCGCCGTTTAGTTACGCTAACAAACAAATGGTAATTTTCCATAGCAACCGAACACATTTTCGTTGATATTTCAGCCATTTCTGAACGGATTTCTTCGAATATAGTTTAGAACACCCGCCGGATAAATATTAATCTTTCATGTGAATTTGGCGCAATATGGATAAAAACTGAGGGAGCCTTTTGCGAAGATACACACATACAACATTCGGCAAATTATATAGTATGACTAGCGGGAGGCCCGCGCTTCGCGCGGGCTCCCGCTAGACGGAGTGAACAGGAGCGATCACTGAAACGGAAGCGACCACTAAAACAGAAGCGATCAGAGAAGAAGTGATACACTATATAGCAACACCACCGCAACCACACCAGTAAAATACACTCAGTGAAATGTGACAACTCTCCAAACGCCCGTATTTTGGAATTACCCGTCATTCTGAAGTTTAGGACTCCAACCCAAACTGTAAAACAGTTGTATTCTTAACATGTTTAAATTACTCAAGTTCCCGTCAGTCTGAGATCATGGATTTACCATTTTTTAAACTAATGGAAAACTTAACTTCCGAATATTTTGTTCTGCTCATAAACTACTACCGTGTCTAAACCCGTATGCGAAATAAACATGAAGTATTATTGACCCAGTGTTTAATCATGTAGCACACATAATTTCCATTTCCAAATATAATAAAAGGTTCAATATTTCACCAGTGTTTAACCTTTTTATCTCAAAAGTTACTCCCGGGTGCTAAAACCCGTAGTTCCTATTATATCGCAATTTTTTTCTCATAACTCCATCCAATCTCCCGTATAAAGTTTCTCATTCTACAGGTATGATCCAATTCACACATCCCGTATTATTAAATCTGTTCCACGGGACTCATGTTACCGTAGGTCCCCATCTTCTAAATAATAACGTCAATATTGAATCCGGGAATTTTAAATATTAATCTTTTTCTTATCAAGACTATTTTTCGTCATACACACCACAACCAAAGCGAAAAAAGGCATGAAGGGTTATTGACCTTGCGTACTGCATACAGCGTCCCATGCATGCGTCAGACGGCCCGTTGCAACACGCACCGCGTACGCGCTTGTTAGTTAACGGTTATGTAATACAAATAGGTAGATTTCTAGCGACCCACCACATTTTCACTGATTTTCAAGACATTTCTGAACGGATTTCGTCCGAATAGTTTAGAACACCCGCCAGGTAAACATCAATCTTTAATGCGAATTTGGCGCAATATGAACCGAAATGACGGAGCCTTTTGCGAAGATTAATACAACATCGCCAAAATTATAGTAAGGACTAGCGGGAGGCCCGCCTTCGCGCGGGCTCCCGCAAGTTGAGTGAACGGGGAGCGATCCACTGAAACTGAAGTGATCACTGAAGATTGAACACATATGGCGAGACCACCGCACCCAAACCCGGTCACCCTGAACTTTAGGACGCCCCGAGTCGCAACATTTGCTATTTTTAAAACTCTTAATAACTCAAATACCCGTAACTATCATATCCTATTATAGCTCTTGTTAGTTACCGATTCGTAAGGAAACGTCAAACTGAATATGTAATCCGTATAACCCGTAGTACCCGTATTTTCCACATAATTGTTCTCATAAACATCCTCAAAACTTCCCGATAAAATTCTCGCCATCATGTGTTTATGGAACCCACACACCCCCCCCGGCAAAACATCCCGTAATAGTAATTGCAGCATAGCTATAGCTTAGGCGAGATAGGGCCGAAAGGCTACGGGAAGCAGGAGTGACCGGCAGAATACACAGGGGGGTGGGCACGGTGTGGTGGAGTTGCAGGGTAGGATTAACACACCAATGCTTTCCATTTACACAAAACTAACAATAATATTAGATATATATATCAGATCTCATAAATTATAAAGCAATTAGCATTTAGCTTCCCATGACGGGCCATTCCAGGCCAGGCATGGAACTACATGAATAGATTTATAGGAAAAAACACACTCTCCCCAAAAAAAGAACACCAAAAATTTTAAGGAATAAAATTTGGAAAAAAAAAAATACAAAAACAAACCCCACCCATGCCCATGTCCTGAATACCCATCAGCAGGAAATAATTAATTACATAAACAAAATTCGGAGATAGGATACATTTCAAAAACATAGCTTGGACAAAAATTAACAGGACAAAGACAATACACTTTACACAGAGGCAAGATATGCAAGAGTTGAGAAATTTTCATTCTACAATATACCACTGGACATAAAAAAATTAGGAAAGTGAGGGAAAGAAGTGGTACTCAAAATATTAGGGCTTGATCACAAGTAATTAGACCTTAACAAGAAACAAAAAAAAAATAACCGCGTAAGATAATAATGCTATTATCAAATTGCAGTGATTTGGGCCAGGGGAGAGTTTTAAACTATCACATACCTTTAAAGTAGAGCAAGTGAGATTCTTGCTATAAAAACCACTTATTAACTTGGCCAAATTGTGGCAATAATATTTTTTTTATAAAAATGTTGACAACTCCACTTCACTTGGTTTCGCCTCGTGAAATAGAAAAGCAAAAACTTGACCTGGTGATATACATCCATCATCACCTTATTGGGTAAATTATTCTACACCCCAAATTCCAGAAAGATCAAAACAACCGTCATTATAATTAAAGGCAACATCAGTGATTTGCGAAAAACAGAAAAAAAAAAAAAAAAATCAGCGAACAATCCGACTTCTGCAGGCACACTTACTCGAACACAGGGCATCCCAACACACCCCCGCAACGACAAAACCAGAAGCAGCCCAACAAGGACAGAATCGGAAAAATCTTAGTAATAAACGCCGCCGCCCCATAGATACCATGCATTTTCTCATAATCTCAAAATCTGTATAAAAAGTTCTCGCCATCCTGCAGTTTATAAACCCCTTCAACTACCAAAATCCCGTAATCGTATTTTATTTCCCGTAATTTCCAGCTATCAGTAGCTTAGGCCTAGATGTTCATATTTATAAATGCGACACTGTAATATTTCATCCTGTACTTTCCCTGTATTTTATTTTCTTCTCAAACTACTCCGATTCCGAACCGTATTTCCCATCATTACATACGAAATCTCAAAGCGACATGATGTGTTATTCTAAGATAATCTAAGGACAGATTGGACACTCCCCTAGTTTTGTGTATGGTGTAACGGAAGTGGATGTTCAGGGGGAAGGGCGCTCCAAGCGTCATGTAGGTAGGTAAAATACGAAAACATCCTGTATAGCATACGTGCAGACGCAATGGCGAGTAGTAGATCGAAAGTTATAGGGTTCAGCTTGTTAATTGTTCAAAATACACCCCAAATGGCCAAAATTTTCATTTCTTTCGATTCATAAAGAAAAATTGTTAATTTGCTTGAACAAATGTGAGTGCAAGGAGGGCACAGTGTTAGTGTAGACTGGCCGATTGCACTGTATGCACCGTTTTGTCTCCAATGACATGCCAAACGACTTCTTATTGACATTTTAAGGTGATGTAGTGATGATACACCAACGAAAAAGTAAGAGTAAGACTTCATTTGTTTCCATAAAAATATGATGCACAATTTAAAATGTGTGTGAGGTGATGATTGGTTGAATTATTTGGTTGGGACTTGTACAAATGCATAGGGCAAAATGGAATCGGGAAGCTCTTTTAGTATTTTTTAAATTGACGAAATCCTGGTTGTTCAATGGGGGGGGGGGGGGGGGGAGGGAGAGAGAATGGAAAGAGTTCCATATGCTCCCCCCATGATTAGAGGGTAAATAAAGTGTAATAAAGCCAAAATACCATTGCTTGAAATCTAAACGTGTTCCCGTAATGATCTATTAGAATGAAATCGATGGATATAATGGTTCACAATGTGGTTTGGGACTGAAAGTGAACTTTAGGCCCCCAGATCACTCTATTCCCCAAAATAAAGACGCACTATTTTTTGTACTGTATATTGAAGAAAAAAAAAGAAAAATTATCTTCATGACATCCCTTTGCGAGCCCTTAGTGGGAATTAAAATCATTTGGTAAAGTTGTATGTAAAAAAACCTATGGAAAAAAATAACTTCTCTTTTCCCCCAAATTCCACAAAAGGGGCACAAGTACATTTTTTTTTTTATTGATTTAAAAAGGCTTGGGTCCATTTTTTCCTTAAAATTCCAGTTTTTCGAAATCCCACCATCCAACTTGAAATAAATCCTTGATACAAGGCTAACAGATTTCAGGACCTCAGTTCAAGCTAATTTAAATGCCAGTTTCCATAATTTTATTCATCCCAAAGGTATCTGAAAATAAGAATATTTTCAAATTAAGGCTCATTGGCTACTTAAAAAGGCCACAAAATTCAAGTTTTTTTAATGTAAAATGTTGAAAAAATCAATTTCAAATATATTATCTATTTTTATCTTTCCAATCTAGGATAAAATTGATATATTGGTAAAGAGCTGGTTTCATAGACTACCCACTTAACGTAAGACCCAATACTAGTGCCTTTGTTAAAAAAAGGAAAGGAAAGTTATCCGGCACAAGTACAATGACATGTATGCTGCGCTTCATTCCCAAAGAGGGATCTTATAGGCATGCAAAATGGTGCAAGATATCAAACCTTCCTATTGTTGCATTTTGGGTGAAATGAAAAGTACCAAATTTGGCACAGATGTAGCACTTGATAAGCTAAATAAATCTGGTCTAGTGGCCAAATAATTTCCTTCCACGATGGCCGCCAAATTCAAAATGGCCGCCACTGTTTAAAATGTCATTTTTTTTCCGTGGGGGGTGCGTTTCCTAATTTTTTTATAATGATCCAATTCTATTTGATTGTGTTTTCGTTCCATTTTTAGAACAGAAATACCCTGATTGACCACTCCATGTAATTCCATTGTTACATTACAAATTGATCCAAATGGGGCCAGAAATCCAAAATGGCGGCCAAATTGAAGCGTAATCATTTATTATCAAGAAATGAATGTTTTTCTTGATCTTGTTATGAATCCCGTAAGTTGTTATTGAACATGTGCATTAAAGATCAATTCACGTCACCTTACGAATACAACCACATAAGACTTTAATCCAAAATGGCGGGAAAATCCATGATGGCGGCTAATTTGTCACTTAAGCTTATCCTTGAGTCATCAAGAAATGAATGGTTTCTTAATCTTGATATAACTCCTCAAAAAGGAATTCACATCAACTTAATAGGAAACCACTTAGCTCTGTTGTTAAATTGCTTCGTTTCCAATTATATTTGGTCAAGATGGCTGCCAAACTCGAATGGCCACGACTTTTAGAAGTGTCACTTGCTACTAATGCCTTTTTTTCATGCAAAATAATACCCTATTTATTAGGGTATTGTTGGCTCTGTGGTATACACAGCCTGAAAATGTACATCCGAGTGTGGGAGACATTGTGATTCATGTGCCCCCACAATTGAGTCCAAAATCACGGGGCCACAGGAAGCCCATGTTCCAATGAAAAAGCTTGATTTCCCCCTGCTCTAAGCCTGATGTGGCGTTGCAGGGGCAACGAATCCTATTACGCGGTTACGCGCCTTCTCACGTCCTAGAGGCAAAGTGCAAAATGAATGGCCAAAATATTGCCAACACCCAAAAGATGAGTTGGCTCTGCAGAAGTAACAGTAGGGCCTTATGTGTACGGATCAAATGTCTTACTAATACTTTCCATGCCAATTCCTTGCCAATTCGGTGAGACCAACAGGAATCGACAGTTTGGAGTGCCTATGTGTGAAACAGACCCCGTTTTAGGAAGCAAACTTCAAGAGGGTCTGCTGACAACAGTCGTAAGTCCTCACCATTGATCTCGGCTCTGTCATGTTCATATCATCTACAACCTCCATCAGTATAACAAAAAAAACAAAAAATGTATTACTTGAGTGCGTTGAATATGCGCTTATTCGTAGAAATATTATAGCGTCCCAGATTTGAAACCTTATTTCATGATATTAGGCCTCTTCAGGTGAATAATGTTCTTGAGGATGCTGATTTTGTTTTAATATTGCTAACTTTTTAGAATGTTGGAACTAGAATTTACTGGGGTTATGTGTTACAAGGTTTTGAATTTGTTATAAAGGTTAGATGTTTTATCTTAATGACAATATCACACAATTGTGTTTGGATTTTAATACTCACTCACTCACGCCATCAGTATATTTCATTCAAGCACCCTCAATTCATTCGGGAATTCCCACTAAACCTGCATTTTCTCAGTTGCGATTTCAACCGCCAGTACCCAATGGGGCTAACAATGAAGCAAAAAGACTGACAAGCTGGGAATAATGTTTTAGACAGTCACATCTTACATCACCTTGCACTAAACCTAAGCTGGTCGCTATCATTTATAGGCCCATTTGGGCAACATAGTTACAAGCCTGAATATATATGCATTGTTGCAAAACATCTCTAACCTGTACGTTCAAGGCAAGATTGTTCTGAATCCTCCTGTTCCACCACTACTCCTAATTCAATGCTGCGCGGGTAGAGACCTTAACTTTTTTAAGCGGGCACTTTACTACGGAAAAAACAGACTGCAGGATACCCTGTGACCTTGATCAAACGTGAAAGTTGCTCCAACACTCCATAACTATGACACTTTGCCCAACTGTGAATAGACTGCCCGCGATTCATACCATAGAGGCTGTAGGAGCGGAATAACTACGAGGCCTTTCCAGAAGTGATGTTAAAAAGGTATATCAAGGGTATTCCACCATGCTTTTGAGGCCGATCCTTTCTCAGTTAAACACCTGCTAAATTGATGACTGTCGAGGAAGCAACAGCCGTTGAATTGAATCCAACGCGATATTTGACCCATAAAGCAAGAGAATGGTGTACCAATCGAAGCTTCGAGTCCGGACACCTTTCTAACCTAACACATAAGGAGTTACCTTTGACCGCCCGTCTCTCTTATAAGGCCCACATTATGAAAGAAGATTAAAGTATGTGCACGCAATACATCTTGAACAAACTCACTGACGTGCATCCAGTGGGGTTTCGCACATACCCTAAGATTCGACGGCACTTGTCCCTGTACTACTTATGTGCAAAGTCTGCTTACCCTGTATGGGAAAGGTCAACCCATCCAAGAAGCTTGATCCAAGCATTAAATACCTCCTGCCATCTTATCACAGAATGTCAACGGACAACTTATATATCCACCTAGGCAGGGAATTGCTTCCCACACCAAACATCTGTAGTATAGCGGAGCTGCAAGAGCGTAGCTGCCAAATATCTAAGTGAAACACCCTAATGTTCTGACAGAGACCTGCTGCTGGCTGCCTTAAATCCAGAGAGCGTTTCATGAGCGGGGTCCGGCCTCTTGAGTGGGTCTCTGGGGAGTTTAAGAGAGTCGCCTTGTGGAAAGAAAGACTTGCTATAACCAAGTACATCTATTAGTATTGAACCTTATGAAGCATCAACCCAGCCTAAGCTGACTCCTCATGGGCTGAATTGCAATGGTCTCAACCGATTTAAACGCAAATCGGATATCCAAGGTTGCTTGCAGACGTGGGGCTACCTGAAAGCAGATCAGGACACTACCCGTAATTGTAGAAGAGCGCCACAACAATGGAACATCTCTTGGTCACTGCCTATGTTGCCGCAACAATGCACAGACAGGACCTTGCAGAATTTAGTGAACAGCCAGACATATTTACCACAAAAACATATTCTATTTTAGCCACACTTCACAGTTTTTTGACATGCTTGAATGGCTTTGGCAAGATTGTGTCCATACATGACTGTGAAGCTGCAATTTCCCCACCCCCAGTCTGGATCTGGTAAGATCTGACGTCTGGAGCTCGCAGCAATGCTTGTCCCAGCAATGTCCTTCCTGAAATGCTGCTCTGTTTGAGTGTTTATACAGTGCATCTGAGGTAGGTGGAATGAACTCAATTGGATCTTGTTTCTGTTGTACTAGGACACAACCTCTTTCATTGTGGCATTAGTATTTTCAAGGTAATCTTTCTTAAGGAGGCGTTCGTTCCAAGGTTGCAAGTTTGTTAACAAGGGACATCAGGGAGATGTTTGCTTGCTTCCCATGCGTGTTCTTTCCTTTGGTGGTCAACCGGTGAGGTGGAAACATCCATATACAAAGAGTTCTCTGGTCCCTAGGGTCTGGGAATAGTATGTGCCTGGTGTGAATTCGTATTCTTGCCGGTATAATGCTGGCCAGATTTTCATGAGGTTGGACCGGCTGAACAAGGCTACAAAAAAAATCACGATCTGTGTCCACACATACGCAGCATAACATTTTAGTAATCCTTGAGTCAGCAGCATCGGCTTGCATGAATAGAAGCCTGCTTCTCATAGGTTGCATGAGATCGCTAGTGAGTTTTGTTAGAATTAGTCTGAATTATTACACAATCGTCCCTAACAGAACCACTACCGGGGCTAGGGCCTCAACAGTTTAACTAGTTACGACAGGGAACTGTACACTTGCAGTACCCAGGTGAGGTGAAGAACATGGGTGGGGGGGGGAAGATGTGTGAAATAGTGTACATCGAGAAATGTATACAGTAATAACATCAACTCGAGAATGCATGGTGACTAATGAAGATGGCACCCAAGACTCGAACAAATTCCGAAAAATACGTGTTGTCACGGGTGTAATTTAAAAATTGTGACGCACTTATGCCTTCACATGACCACATCCCTTTTCTGTATTTGGTCCATTGTAAACATGAATTAAGAACTCCGTATTAAATACTAACAAAAGTGACATTAGCAGCTATTTGATTAACATTCTTAGCAATTGACATTACACACCAGGCAGCACATAAATAATTACCTGGTAGAATGGCAATAGGACCTGTGAGTACAACTTGACAAAGAAAATCAGCATTAACAGTTTAAAGGCATGTTATTAAATTAATAGTGGCAAGCCATTTTGAACATGGCAGCTATATTGTTTATGTGATACAAGAACAACAATTAATATTATTATCCATACCAAGAACACCAATTATGTTTTCAAATGTTGATAAACTTATAATTTACCATGACACATTAAATCAATACTACTGTTAGACATATCAAATTTACAGCCTAGCTGGCCAATTTTTATTTTGGGCAGCCATTTTGAAGATGGCACATTTTGATATCATGTCCATTGCCATTACAATAATAAATGTAGTTTGGATATTTTGAGGGCCCAAATTTTTTGAAAATCAAACGAAACCCATGGTTGTGCACTGTAACTAAAATAGCAGCTTTTGTCCTGTGAGCGGCAGCCATCTTGAATTTTAGGTCCATGTGTGGACCGCCATTTGGAATTAAACTACGATTTTTGGTGAATAACCGAAATTGTGATTTTAAAAACTTTAAATCACAGTTTATCTTGACTATATAATACGTTTATAACCACATATGTGCAATAATGATGGCCTTTTTTAGGGTGGCGGCCATTTGCAATGGTGCCATATTGGAAGAAATTAATTGGCCCCTAGAACCAATTTGTTATTAGTCATATCAAAAGCTACCTCTGTGCCAATGTGGTACGTTTTTCACAAAATGCCAATACTTTCACCATTCTGCATGACTATTATGGTGAGAGGAATAAATGTCGAAACCTTGCCAAATTAGGGATCTAGCCATTTCACCTAATACTATTATAATTGAGTGATAGCAAACACCTTTTTTCATTTCATTTTCCACTCTGTCTTCAATTTAAATGCATCATTGCTCAAATTCTATGGCTTTTATCATTCGTATAGTTTCGCAGCGTCAGCCGCCGTCGTCTGCTTGGGTTTTACTACTGGACGCATGTCGGCGCATTCCCCATGTAGTGATTTGGATGACGTACGCGTACAGCGTTCCCTGTTAGTTTAGGGCGAGTGTCCATCTTGGTTAAGATAGATTATCTTTGTGTTTTTGACCCCGCCCATCTGCACTATTTAATAAGCGGCTATTATTTTGGTGCGAATATATCGTCTCACGCGTAACCGCCCTTCGATATAGCGTCTCATGCGTAACCGCTCATCACAACGCACAACGCGTACGCACTGGTTAGTAACGGGTATAACCAAAGGGTAATTTTGCTGTTAGCAACCGACCAAATTTTTCACTGATTTTTAGCCATCTCTGAACCGATTTCGTTCAATATAGTTTTCGACCCCGTCCCGGTATCCTCATTCCCCATTTCCTGTGAAATTTGGGCGCACTTTAGACCAAAACTGACGGAGCTTTTTATTAACTACATAATACATACAACCCACAACTTAGCCCAATTATAGTATGATAGACAAATATTCATGGTAGAGGGAGATAGGAACCCACCATTTTTCCCGAGGTTGGCTACGGGCCTATCAACCCCGAACCCGAAGACGGAGAGGGGTCATAGGGCCGTAGCCAGTACCAGGGAAAATATTTTGCCCTATTTTCTCGATATAAAACCCTGTTAGTATTGTTTATACACTTGCACAGTAGTACTCGGTTGTAGGGAAATAGGTTCAAGTCTTTCACTAAGGAAATACACGCGTAATAGTCAAGGGGGTGGGGGGGGTGGGGGGGGGGGGGGGGGTGGGGTGGGGGGGGGGGGGGGGGGGGGTGGGGGGGGGGGGGGGGGGGGGGGGGGGTGTTGGGGGGGGGGTGGGGTGGGGGGGGGTGATTTTGTTCATGATATTCATAGGGGCAATAAACTCAATTTCCCTACCCCGAGTAACGTCAGCGCGAGATTGTGAAAATGCATCAACTCAGTAACGCGCTCGCGCTTGCTTAACTCGACTGGGGCGTTTTTGCACCGCGGACAAGACGCGTGCGTAAAAGCTTCGTCAAGGTTATGAAATCCTTGCACGGAAGGGTAGAGAATTGCTATTATAGAAGGGGCAGGGCTTCAAATGGAGCAAAGCATGAGAAAGCGTGCAGGTCTATGGGACACTCAATGAGTATTTGGGCCCTTTTTAGGAGTAAGTAAGCAAGTTTTGGGATTCTTCTTTATATTTAAATGCAAACTGTCCTATCATATCAACAGCTGATGTTTCAACCTATTTTGTAAGCTTTTTATGCATTTATTTTACCTGTTTTTGTTAATAATTGGTTGAAATATCAACATTCAATGGCAAGGTAATTATGGGAACAGGGCCCCATTACAATGAATTCATTACTTGCATATTCGGTCTGAATTTAATCTATGATTGTATCTTGATCTTCATGAAATAAAGGTTTGTAAAGGTGTGTGGAAATGTGGAATAGCCTGAGAATTAATAAATTTTCATTGTCAATTTTAAACTGATCATACAAATTATGCAATGAGCTTAAAAGTACGGTATTTCCTGCATCTATCCCCGGGGACCACGTTTTGCTTGGTAGTCGGCTCCCAAAAACGTAACCCTACACATATGTAGATGCGGGAGTGTGAGTGTGCTCATGTGAAAGTGAATGTGACCTGTGTGCCCGCGCGAGTGTGTGTGTGTGTGTTTTATGTGAGTGTGTGGCGTGCGTAATTGTTTTTGTTTTTGTTGTTTGTTTTTTTTGGGTGTTTTTTTAGTCTTTCTGTTCAGACTGTGAGCGTGGTTTGTGCCATATACTTCTTGCATAATGTCACATGGAATTCAAATTGGTTTCCATCACTGTTTGCAAAACATATACTTTAATGGTTCTCATATACAGTCGTGGTTGATTAACACTTAAGTGACAATGGGGTTTTCACTCCGTTGGTATTGCCTAAGGGGAGTGGTTCCATGGGACCCCCCCCAAGGAAACCACCTTTTCCGAGGGAATTTTTGCCAGAAATTTAACCACATGTGGAAGGATACATAAGACCAACCGCAAATCATCAATAAAAACTGAGATGAGTTGTTATTTTGGGTGCAAGTAGTTGCAAAACATTGGTTTTAAAAACACGCGAAAATTTGGGGCAAAAGAGGCGGAAAATTCAATGAGCCTTGCGCTTACATCAAAATTTTGATGTTGATAATCTATTCTAGAAGACCGCAAATTACTTAGATTTAACACAAAACCACAGTTTTATGGAAGCCTTGTATTTTACGGTTGTTCAAATACATCTTCATTTCCATAATTTTGTACAGTACGGGTTTTGTCAACGATACATGCTTAAATTTGGTAGTTTCAGCAATAAAGGGTTTAATTATTTTTAAATGTACTATATGTGATTTATGGTACCTGTATGTGTTTAATTTATATCCAGCCAACAAAATTTGCTTTGGGTTTCTCGTTTATCCCTTATTCTTAATTTTAAAAAATATCTCAATGACTTCCGTTCAGTGCCAAGGGGGGGGGGGGGTCATGCTAACCCCGCCACTAATTACTCATTAACGACTTGGCAGATTTTAAGGAAAGAGTTGCCATATGTACGCGGGGCCCTTTAAAAGTGTAAGAAACAAATATTTGTTATTTATGGCCCTCCCTAACAAATACCCGCAGGCCCTAGGCCTAAAAATAAAAAAGATTGGGTGTTACATGTACAAATTCACAGAGGGTACATGGAACTCGGGTGCCGATTTTAATTATTATTGGTATGAAAAGAGGGCATGTATAGACACTGGGCACATTGAAAAATAGTTCGCCCTCATGATTTTTTCAAAATCTTTTTTGCTTGGTTGTAAGTGCTTTTTTATATACCAAAAGCCCTCACCCGAAATGATTAGACCAAATCAGCTTCCTATGGGTAACGGAACGATTTTATAATTTAGCGTCGCCGGCAGACGCTCAATTCAGCATACTGACGAAATGGCGTTGAACACAAACACGCAGACCTATGATGTTCCCACGCTATGCCACAATGTTTGATCGGTTATAACCTTTGTGGTTTTAATACCATGGAGTACGAGTGAAAAATATTCATGTAAATACACCTTTGTTGATTAAAGTTATGTAAAACTTAAAAGGTGGCCCTACAAATTACCTGGATGTCTTTATCCTCAATAGCAATGTCCCTATCTTTTTTGGGTATGTCATTTTATGTTAAAATATCTCTCTGTTCTTTTATTCCAATGGCCTAGACTATCATTTGAGAGTAAATTGAAGAAATTTCATATTTTTGAAATGTGCATGCCGCTTTAACAGTCAGACAATTACAAAAAAAATCGGCTAAAAATCCACACGCGGTGTAAAGCGCAGCGTGAAAACAAATTTGGGGGTCCCTAGGACCCCCCCCCCCCCTTGGTCACGTAAAGTTAATCACGTTTTGTATTTAAAGTAGCTTAGATACCTAAATTTAGCAGGAATGATCCAAAATATTATTCCGGTAAAATCAAAGAGCTGCAGTATATACTGTCTATTTGTCTTACTAGGCCTAGTATTAGTATTAGAAGGTCTAGGGTAAGTGCATGTAATACCGGATCCCTTCAAGCCACACTAATTTTTCCCCGAAATCAAAATGGCTAGGAGCACAGAATTACCCTCGGACACTGGTGAAATGTGTCTTTATGGAAGAGAGCCGCTCATCCTTGACCATCAAGATGGAAGCAAAGGGTTCGTCGATTACGTGGTGAGAACCCTCCAGGGATATGTATTCAGGAATCGACTCAGGTGGTGCCGGCTCAGTGATGTTATGGGCCTGTATTCATTGTGGAGGAAAACGTCACTGGTTGTGCCAGAGGGAAGCATGAACGCCGTCGTGTACCTGGATATTCTAGAAAACTACTGCCTGTCACATGCAAGAATGGTTTATGCAAACACTTTTCGGCTGCAAGAACGACAACGCCACCCGCACAGGGCTGCTGTAGTGAGACAATTTCTTGATGAAGAGGGGTGGAGTAGATCTATGGCCGCTACTTGCTCCCCTGATATTAACCCCATCGAGCATGCCCTGGGATGCCTTAGGCCGAGCCACCAATGAACAGGGACAATCTTCCCCAAACTCTACAGGATTTAGCTCAGGTTCTGTGGACAGTATGTCGTGACGTCTTGACACACTGATTCATTCTAGATGTGGCCAAACTCGATATTAGTGACTGCTTGACATTTAAAGGGGCGAGGGGGCGAGGTGGCCGAGCGGTCTAAGGCGCTGAACCGTCGGCAGAGTATAAGATCGACCGAGCGGCCCTGGTTCGAGCCCCGCAAGAGTCGGGTTTCTTGGTCATACTCAATAGTTCCTATAAGGTCGGAAATTGCATAATTGCACAGCAGTGTGGTTATGGAATTTCTCCTCGCTCCCACCCATTGCGTAAAATGTGCAGGTGTATGCAATGGTGTCCGGCGCCTCATGTTTCGGAGAGTCATGTAAAGCTGTTGGTCCCGTGTATACGGGGAGTCATTCCTGAACACGTAAAAAGTTGCAGACCTTATCGAAAAGAGTAGGGGACCATACCGGGTCTGTTACCTGCACTCATCACTCTAGGTACCAGAGTTCCTTCCAACCCGCACTACGCCAGTGTGGAAGGGTAGGCCGAAATCCAGCATGGAAACATGTTGAGGCTTTCGTCCAACAGTGGACAAATAACAAGGCTGATGATGACATTTAAAACAGTATACCATAACCTTTCGGTGCATGAAATCAACCATAAATGTGTTGTCTGTAAAGCAGACTGATGTGAAAAAAATTGTAACAAAATCCTGAAATCTACTGTTCAAATACCCCCATTCCTTTCAGGCTCTTTGGACACAGTTCGTAAAGTGTAAATTGTGGACAAAGTTCATGGTGATATGTTCGGAAGAGACTAATCAATCAAGTAGTGTGGCGATATACACTCTAGATGTCATAAATAACTCACACTGTAAGAATCATTCCATAAAAAAAGTAAAAATATTTTATTCCAACTTTATGATCAACAGTACATATTGTGGGGCCCAATAAAAAAAACTTTAACTGTAGAATTGTAGCAATTTTTCAAACTCCTTTCAAATTGGTATCACATGATAGCTATGATTATTATTACATTTCATGTGAAACTACGTTTGAAGAGACGAATGGTTAACACGTAAGTGCCCAAGCTAAAAAAACTTCCGTTAGTGCCCAAGCTAAAAAAACTTCCGTTAGTGCCCAAGCACTATGAAAACTTCGCCGTTGAAGCTATGTGATATTTCGTTCACTTATCCGCTAAATCCTTCAGTCCTTGAAAACGTATGGACTTGTCCGCAATGTTTGTTAGTTATGAATGAGGGCCGGAGACGCAGGCTACAAACATAATTAATGAGCACTATATAGCGTGCCGTGTGTAAGACATCTCCCGATCGGGGCTTCTTCAACCAGGGTGGCATGCGCAGTAACAGTCAAAATTCGAAGGGTTGAATCTATACATAACTTAACGCCACAAGTTTATTACAACCAATGCATGTCAAATATGGTACGAGTATAAAGGTTAAACCTTCAGATTTGCCATAAAAAAATGTCGGCTTCCTGATTAGAAGGAATTAAGTTATAATATACTTGTCAAATGTAGCGAAAAGGCAAAAGGAGAGAAAAACTAGATACGGAACGATGCAGTACATCCTCTGAAACTTCACTCATAATTTACGATTTTGACGCGGAAAGTAGCCATCAATGCTAGAATGGTTATTTGTTACACATATTCTTACGATTGCACATGTGGGGAAATTATGCCGCTTACTACACTGTAAATACAAATTTCCAATATTCAACACCTGCTGTTTCTCAAATATTCCGACGTCACGCAAAGTCATTTAATGAGCAGCCCTCAATCGCGAAATGTCATACCACAGTTTTCAAGTGCCAAGGGGGGTTCCTAGGGACCCAACCCAGATAACCACTTTCCCATGGGAGTTTGATAATGACACTAACACAATGTAAATGGGGGTCACGTAAGAACTACATACCCACAAAAAAAATGAAAATGCGACTTATGACCTATGACCTTGGCCAATGAAATTGTCACTCTCCGAAAAAGAGTGGTTCGCACATTTCCATCCTCAACAACTCCAATATAAGGTTTTGAAGGATATAAGGATATCTCATCAATAATGAAAACTTTCTAAAATAACTTCCAGGGCCCTGGGGGTGTTTGTTGAAGGCATGCTGAAGGGATTTCAATGTACTGGTACATGTCTTGAAATGTTTTGATGTGCCACTAATTTGTTTATGTTCCTGGCTTGGAGAATGATGTGGGATGAAGGATTCTGGTGGTTGAGAGGATCTCAGATACTGAATAGATAATCAGTTGAATAAATCCTGACACCACAACAAGCATGACTAATGACCATGTGGACACGCTAGAAGAAGAAGACCTATGAGTTTGAATTGTTGTTATCATACATCATCATGATAATATTTGCTTAGTGTATCGCCAGCTTCACCACCCTTTGGTACGGTATTCCTGTACGAGTGTATTTATTTTATACGGTCCGATCCGGCCTATAACACGTATTTTTCGAGAAAAAAAATCTCATTAGTATTTTGAATACCATTAGTGCCTAAAATTATTATTAAGGAAGATGAAAGAGGAAGGAAAATAATGCGCTCTGTGTGGGTGTTCAACCATCATCGCAGGGAAATCTTTAAGATCACGAGTCCAGGACTTAAGCGACTGCGCAACGCGGGATTTTCTTTTTTTTTTTTTTTTTAAGTGTTTTAAAATATATACTTAAACCTTAGCTACTTAAATTGTATTAAAAAAAAGGCAAAAATAGATAAATGTACACTTTTGCGTAGCGAATACTGATTCGATTGTAAAATCTAAACAATTTACTCCAAATCGGTCAAAATTTGGTATCAATTTGAAGAGAAAAGATGCTTGGGTGACGTTTCCGAGCATCCGAATGCTTCCGAAGACGGCTTCCGAAGACGAGGAAAGAACGCGCGACAAAACATGTGATCTAACATATGATGCTCACCCGTGACGTCATGGGTCATTTAAATAAAATATAAAAATTCACTTTTTGGTCCGATGTAGCTGTTTCGTATTTTTCAGAGGTTCCAACCTGTTGAAAACCATTCTACGGCGTTCCCTGAGATACAATGGTCAAAATGATGGCTGACATCATTGATTTGGGGCATTTTAGGTCATTTCACCTGGTATTTTCTACGAAAGGTAATTAAGAGTGTTCCCGTACAAGCCCCTAGTCGAGCAAATGAGGTCTGAAGTCGATCAGATAGCGATTTGTTACTTTTCATTGTAATGAGTGCCACAATTAAAAGTACATTTTGCTAAACCCATTGGAATTGACCAATAATCCAAAGATAATATCAGTTGAAGGGTGGCAAAAACAATAGGACACAAAGAATTTTTCTCCTTTGTTTGGCTATATCTCAAAATCATATTTGCGACTTTCGACTCATTTTGGCTTGATCACAGATCCAATACATCGACCATATACTTTATAATTACGAGTTATATTTTGTAAGGCTTGGTATTTGGTTAAAAATCTTCCCATTGTCGATCACGACGTTGAAGGTAAGCGCCTTGGTTTGAGAACCAGATTGTTCTATTAATTGCTATTATTCTGTATTATGTACTTTATTCTGTGTATAAATATTTCATTTTTTTTTTCCTTTTCCAGGAGAGAGGACACCACATTGGTTTTAAGTTTGCAAAAGATAAGATGACACACAAGAACACCAAAGAAAGGCAACAAAAATGCACCGTAGAAAGATTTCATTTAGGCCGGTGACAGAAAAAACGAGAATTCCACTTACAGAAGAGAAGCCAACAAAAAAGCTTCAGTCTTGCTGGTAACAAGAAAAAACATGAGATGACACATACAGGAGAAAAGGCACATAAATGTGGGTATTGTGAAAAAAGCTTCAGTCTTGCTGGTAACAAGAAAAAACATGAGATGACACATACAGGAGAAAGGCCACACAAATGTGGGTATTGTGAAAAAAGCTTCACTCAGGCTGATCACAAGAAGCAACATGAGATGACACATACAGGCGAAAAGCCACACAAATGTGGGTATTGTGAAAAAAGCTTCAGTCAGGCTGGTCACAAGAAAGAACATGAGATGACACATACAGGAGAAATACCACACAAATGTGGGTATTGCGAAAAAAGCTTCAATAGAGGCTGATCACAAGAAACAACATGAGCCGACACATACAGGAGAAAAGGCACATAAATGTGGGTATTGTGAAAAGAGCTTCAGTCAGGCTGGCCACAAGAAAAAACATGAGATGACACATATAGGAGAACAGCCACATAAATGTGGGTATTGTGAAAAAAAATTAGTCTGGCTGTTTACAAGAAACAACACGAGATGACACATACAGGAGAAAGGCCACACAAATGTGGTATTGCGAAAAAAGCTTTAGTCGGTCTGGTGACAAGAAAAAACATGAGATGACACATAGAGGAGAAAAGCACACAAATGTGGGTATTGCAAAAAAGGTTTTAGTCGGGCTGGTGACAAGACAAAACATGAGATAACACATACAGGTGCAAAGCCACACAAATGTGGGTATTGTGATAAAGGCTTTGGTTTCGAGCTAATGACAAGAAAAAGCATGAGATGACACATACAGGAGAAAAGGCACATAAATGTGGGTATTGTGATAAAGGCTTCATTTGGGCTGGTGATAAGAAAAAGCATGAGATGGCACATAGAGGAGAAAAGCCACACAAATGTGGTATTGCGAAAAAAGCTTCAGTCAGGCTGGCCACAAGAAAAAACATGAGATGACACATATAGGAGAACAGCCACATAAATGTGGGTATTGTGAAAAAAGCTTCAGTCAGATTGATCAAAAGAAACAGCATGAGATTGACACATACAGGAGAAAGGCCGTACAAATGTGGGTATTGCGAAAAAAGCTTCATTTGGGTTGGTAACAAGAAACAACACGAAATGACACATACAGGAGAAAAGCCACACAAATGTGGGTATTGTGAAAAAAGCTTCAGTCAGGCTGGTCACAAGAAAGAACATGAGATGACACATACAGGAGAAAAGCCACCACAAATGTGGGTATTGCGAAAAAAGCTTTAGTCGGTCTGGTGACAAGAAAAAACATGAGATGACACATACCGGAGAAAAGCCACACAAATGTGGGTATTGTGGAAAAAACTTCAGTCTCGCTGATAGCAAGAAACAACATGAGATAACACATACAGGAGAAAAGCCACATAAATGTGGGTATTGTGATAAAAGCTTCAGTCGGGCTGATCACAAGAAACAACATGAGATGACACACACAGGAGAAAGGCCACACAAATGTGGGTATTGCGAAAAAAGCTTCAGTCAGGCTGGTCACAAGAAAGAACATGAGATGACACATACAGGAGAAAAGCCCCACAAATGTGGGTATTGCGAAAAAAGCTTCAGTCAGGCTGGTCACAAGAAAGAACATGAGATGACACATACAGGAGAAAAGGCACATAAATGTAACTATATTGAGAATGCCTTTATATGGGCTTTTGATGTTCCCTTTGCGACCATTGTATTCTGTACAAGTTTTTCATTTTATCCTCGCTCAATCCGTGTGTGGAATCTCCCATCTTCCAGCTACTGCTGTTTTAGCTCCAACTGTAGCTGCATTTAGGAAGCGGCTATGCCTGCCATCCTGGTAATGCTTCCTCCACCAGGCTCCAGACGCTTGTAAATGACACCATGTTCCTGTATATAGTGCCACCCTCATTTGTGTCTCTTTAGTTGGTTTGGATTCGTTTATCCTCCTTCACTCCAGTTTTGCACCCACCCTCTTCTGTGACATCAAAGTGGGTTATCATTCAAGATTCAAGATTGATAAGAGAAAACATGAGATGACACAGAAGAAAAGACACACAAATGTGGGTATTGCAAAAACAACTTCGGTCGGGATGGTCACAAGAAAAAAAGTATGAGATGGCCAATACAGTTAAAAGCCTCATAATGTAAATATTGTGAGAAAGACTTCATTTCGGCTGCTAAAAAGAATAAACATGAGATGACCAATACATTAGTAAAGCCACATAAATGTGAGTATTGCGATGAAACAAGAAACAACATGGGATGACACATACTGGATAAAAAGCTTATAAATGTGGTATGTGAAAAAGTTTCCGGCTGGCTGTCACACAGGAACAATGAAAAGAACAGCTACAATATGACAATATGTAGTCAGGTTGCTATTAGGAGCGCGGTCAGCTTCAAAAAGTGCTTTATTTTTCGAGTAACCCCTCCCCTCGGGTACAACAAAACACAACCACTTTTATCAAAGGCAATTATATAGGATTTATGAAACTGATGGTGTGGTAAAAAAAATTTTGGTCGTGCAGGGGTGTTTTTTGGGCCAAAACCCTATTTTGGGGCTAAAAATAAAGAAAAAACATGACTTTTTAATTTTAAATCCAAAAGCACAAAAAATTCTGAACATAAGTACCTTTTGATTTAAGATCTACATTTTAAACATTGCATAAAAGGCCAGATGATATTTTTGCTGCACAAAATGCAGTAGAAGGAGTTATTTGTGAGGGTAGAAGGTAATTGTGGCTAAAAATCAACAAAATAGTAATTTTTCTTAAAAATGGACAAAAACACATACAATTGTATGTAGTAACATCATGATTTTTATAGATTATATTCTGTATATGGTGGCAGTGTCCAACGACGTTGGCAGCTATATTTAATACTAATAATTGGCTAGATGTGGTTTTTGCCATAAAAATGCCATTCTGTGAACAATTGAGAAAAAGATAATAAATTCAAAAAAAATATATTTTCGGCCAAATAACTGAAAGAGTAAACACTTAATTGTTACTTTTTGGTAGACTTATGGTGTAATTGATTCAACAAAAATAAGTCTTGCTCAACAAAATTGGTGAAATGGAAATAGTTAAGACTGAGTCCAATTTTTGGCCTAAAAGAAGCCAACATAATGAAAAAAAAGCATTTTTGGCAAAAACGTTTATTTGATATACAATGATTACTTTTTTTGCACAGCTACAAAATTTACATTCAGGCTTTCAATTAGTACATCAGCCAAACTTTGAAGTACCTAATGTACCCAGGGGCCCGTTCCCAAACAAATTTCGGTAAAAAAAGCCCACTTTTGCCATTATTGCAAAAGCATACAGAACTTTGTAAAATCGAACAGAGTTTTTAAGAAAAGTAAAATAACACAAAATTATGAGAAATCTTATGCACAAAAGTACAGTACTGACAAGAACAACATAACAACTGTAAGGTAGATCATAACAATTTCTACTTCCACAGATTTTTAATTCAAGTTGTACAATTTTATATTCATGTTACAGTGCAGTGGTTATTGCCATTATAGTAAATGTATGTGAGTTGTAACCTTCTTCTTTTTATCCAAGTGGATGTCTAGTCTGGGGTAAAGTGGGGAGAAAAATGCCAAAAATTGACCAAATTTAAAAAAAAGTACTTTGCCATTATTTGGTATGCAAAAGCATACAAAATTTGGTAAAATCGCACAAGATTTTTTAAGATAACGTAAAAATCACACACTATTCCACAAAATCACACAAGATGCTGCTAAATCACAAAATTCAATCAAAATTTGTAAACTCGCCAATGATTTTCCTAAATTGCACAGAATTATGTTAAATCGCACAAGATTCTGTTAAACACAAGGTTCTGTTAAATCGCACACAATTCTGTTAAATTGCACAGAGTTTCCATAAAATCGCAACAAATTACATCCAATCGCATAAGAGTTTGTAAAATTGCACAGGATTCCTTAAAATCACATATAGGGCTTGATTGAGTCTTGAGAAATGATAAAAAAAATCTTGGAGGAATTTGAGAATTGACACAGGAGAAAAGCAGCACAAATGTAAGTGAAGAACAAAAGTTCAGTGAAGTTGGCAGCAAGAAAGAAACATGAAATTACACACAAAAAAAAACAACAAACGAGCAAAGCACATGCAAATATGGTGAGATATGGTCGGTGACCTAGTAGATGTCAAAATAATGAGGACCTCATTAAAAGTTTTAGGTCTGTCCATTCACCATGAGAGGGCGGGTAAGAGGAAGTATTTCATGCCAATGTTATGGTACTCATACACTGTATAGTAATGCTAGCTAGTAAATAAAGGTTGACCTAAATACATTATTTCACATCTAAGAGGGGGGGGGGGGGGGTTAGCTTGGATGTTTCATTGAAGTCTCGGGATGAAAACAGCAATTTGTCATTGAACGTTGTTGTTGAACATAACTTACATTTGGCCCACACCAAAATATAGGAGTCGATATTTGCTGCCAAAAGTATTCTTGCCTACAAATCTTTCACTTCCGCATGCACACGTACACGGATAAATCTGTACTTCCGCATGCGGATTGCATAAGAAATGTTGCCATTCGCATGCAGAAGCTGCAAGCGGATGATTTGCAGTTACGCATGCACGCAGCCATTAGTTGGGGTGCAACGTTACTTTCACATTCCCCACAGCAATATTACACTTCCGCGTGCTGAGGTGCAAATGAGTTATTGCACTTTCGCATGCGAAAGTGCACGAGGACATTTGCATTTCCGCATGCGGAAGTGCAAGAAAATGTTGCCTTTCGGCACATGCGGAAATGCACGCGGACCTTTGTACTTCCGCACTGCCGGACATGCGGAAGTGGAAGCGGATCATTGCAGTACGCGCAGTGTTGTGCGTCGCGAAGGTTTACTGCGTCACGAGGGATGATGATAAAGGCTAAGCAGGGGCAAGAAAATCAGCGAGATGACACTTTTTGACGACTGGTGGTCCAGGCCGTGGACCTTTGTTGTACAAGGGCGCTTCAACGCTCGGTTGGATTTTAAAGGGGCTGGGACACACCGGGGGACACACACTGAAAGTCCAGTAAAACACTGGGATACCGATACTCTTGTAGACTATTCGGACCTAAAACGTGAATTTGGTGTTATAGGAAAACTGTGAAGTTCGGCATATGGATATACGGTAAATTAAGTATTTTTACAAGCAAAAATTGTAGGGAACTACACTATTTGCAGAGAATTTGAATTGAACGGAACTGAATGTGCAGACTGTAGCAAAATATTATAAACTTGATTCATAAAACAGATAAAATAAATGAAAGAAACCCCTTTAAAAGAAGCTATATTGATAAACATATCAAATTGACCTTGAAATTACTGAAATAAGCACGTTTGACAAACAATCATAACGAAATTCTTCACAAAACAATGTATCGGACAGCCTGAACAGCGCCACCAATGCTTAACCTTGGTGGGCACCGTTGGGTAACGTGTATAACGTTATAGCCCAAGCACAGAAAGTCGAACGCTTTACTCAATATCTCAAAATTAATTTCCTCCTCTTTTGCTCATTTTTTGAACACAATAAAATTGGGTATGCAATAAGATCATATTAGTGAATGTCAGTGGTTTAGTTCTGACATCGTCTTTAGTGCCCTTAACACTGCTAATATGCACAAGGCAACCCTCCTGAATAACTTTTTCCCCCTTCGCAAAACCACACTTTTCAAACATTTCACATCCATGACATCGTTCCATTTACGTTTTGCTTGTTCCGATATGCCGGTTTTTTTATTCACTTCATACGGGCTGAACTTCGTGTCACAGCGCATGCTCTTCCGGGTTCCCCCTGATTGTACATGCACGACCCTGGGCAGTCATTGGTTGGAAAAGATTGCGTGATATGTATTATGCATGGTTGACGTCGTAATTAGCACGTACCCGCACCTGATTTGTTGGTGGTTTGAGGATTTTTTCAAAATATACATTTGGCGTGTGTATCACAGGGGAGAAGCGGTGACTAGACCTCCTTTAAATATTATTTAGTGTCCGGTAAAAGTTTATTTGTGCTGAGGGCGATATATAGTTGAGTCTTGCAAACCAGGCGGTGGCGGACCAAGGCTTCATTCATAGCGCAAAAATTGCCGACGAGTCATTGGACGCGCTGAACAGTGACCGAAAGTTGAAGTCACTGTACGGGTTTAAAAATAGATCAGTGACTGGCCAGTGGCGGCGAATCTAAATTGCCCTGCTTTAGTCGGCGGTGCATAATTGTGCTGAAAAACTATCATCAAATCTTTTTAAAGACCGGGCATGAGAGGATTGTTACATGAAGTCAACGAATCATTCTACGGGTGGTGCATAGGCCGTACATGGTACCGGTACCATGGGCCGCAAGCCCCGTCCGCAGCTATAAAATAGCGATGACCCGGCGATTGAGCTGATCAACAAGGCCCGTTCAAAATGGATCCCGTTGTAACGTTATTCATATACACAAAAACAATACTTACACTGGAGTTGATTCTTCAACTCCAACGGATTTGCGGTGGAAAATATTGATATTAAAATATTTTCGAACTTAGCACATTGTCAAGTTTTCGTGATTAGCTGCTAACCTATGGGAACGGAAAAAACGCCGCTTTCTTGGCCGCCCCCCCCCTGTTGCAAACTACATAAAAGAGGTTAATGTCATACAGGTTGAACATAAATTTCGGTCGTATGCGCGTTACTCGTATTTTTGCAATAGCAATATTGTGGGGGTACGCAAGATTCTTAGATTATCTTGGTAAAGTAGCACGACAGGTGTGTCAGCCTTGGTGACCGGATGCGATAGCATATTTTAGGATGAACCACTGACCTCTACACATAGATCGGATTGGCGCGCCGTTGAATAATCGCCGATTGAAAACACAGGAAGTTGCATTTTGCCCTGCACAATAGGGCCCGGTGTGAAAGCAGATATTAGTCCGGTGGGAGCCATAGTCCGGGGCTCCATAGACGATAACGGAATAAAGCGTGAAACTAATGTTGCGTAAGGAGTCAACTGAATCGATTGCCCTATTGTTCACCATTGTTCCCGGACTATGAGTACGCCGGACAATGGTTACTTCTACACTTGTATAGGGCTTCACTTTATTGTCAAAGTTAAAGGAATTTTGTATAACAATAGAACATCTGTGTGGAATATGTGCACGAGCAGGTGTATGCATTGTTTCCTGCCATATTGTAAGGCAAAAAGCAATTTCCTGTTGTTTCAATCGGCGACTCAGACCCGCTATCCATGTGTAGAGGTCAGTGAGAATAACCAACCCCAGTATACCACATATTGATCGCGATATTGATGTTTTATTTGCCACTGCTGTTATGGGTGTGGATTCTAAACATCCTCTTTACGCTAAAAAATATATTGAGACTGATTAAAATCAAATAAAGGTTTTACGGAGACTCGAACCCGCAACATTTCTATCTAGAGTCTTAATCTAATACACAAAGCTATGTAAACCGATCTGCCAGAAAGGCGTTGTTTTCTGATACTTGAATCAATAGTTTTACGGAATGAAGCTCTTAAACACTACTGCTTACTTCAACTATATGGTAACAATCGATCGACCATGAAAGTTGCCGGTGACTACGAGGTTATTTCGTGGGGTTATTTAATATGCTAAAAAAAACACGACCCGGATGAGTAGACAGCCCTTGTGTTTACAGTGGTCTCCCGGGAATGGTCTAAAGCAAGTTTAAATGTTGCACGGTGCACCGGGCAATCTTCAACTATCCAGAATTTTAAGGTATGTAGTACGCATATGTATGTATCAGGGAAACTTCCTAGAGATTTAATGGTGCATAATAGCTATGTTTTCTTAGCAGTCGCTATAGTGTATTCTGTATGCAATTGCCTGCTAGGTGTACTGCACTGACACTACCAGGGGTTCGTCGCTAACTCAGTCGTAAACTCTACGTGCATATATGTCATTCCTGAGTGGATCAACTTATCAAAGGCAATTGTTTAGCTGGTAATGAAATAGACTACGCATGATTTAGTATACACGTAGGGTTACGCATGAGGTTCGCGAACGGACCCCAGGCCACCAGTAGTGGAGTACTTCTGTAGCCAGTGTATCGCAAGCCATAAAGGCCATAACGTATTGCCGCAAAAGGCCGTGCGAGAAAGTAGCAAAACGCGTTTTGCGACCATTTCCCCCGGCAAGCGTTTGCGTGTAGGCCAATGAAAATCATGAATTTCTGTGACGTATTTCAAAAAATAGACCCACAATGCGTTGCAAACCTTCCAAACGCGTTGCGAGCTCCACAAACGCGTTGCGAAGACCACAAGCCATAAGGTCATAATTTGTATGCCGCAACGCGTTGTGAGAACAAGTCACAACGCGTTGCGACATGTCGGCCAACGCCGTGGGGGCGGTGGTCCGCCAATCTCAAAATCATGAATTCTTGTGACGTATTCCAAAAAAAAAATCTCACAACGCGTTGCGAAGGACCACAAGCCATAAGGGTCATAATGTATTACCGCAACGCGTTGTGAGAAAGTCACAACTCGTTGCGACTTTGTTGCACTCACATGACGATATAGTCCGGTAGGAGCCATAGTCCGGGGCTCCATAGACGATAACGGAATAAAGCGTGAAACTAATGTTGCGTAAGGAGTCAACTGAATCGATTGCCCTATTGTTCACCATTGTTCCCGGACTATGAGTACGCCGGACAATGGTTACTTCTACACTTGTATAGGGCTTCACTTTATTGTCAAAGTTAAAGGAATTTTGTATAACAATAGAACATCTGTGTGGAATATGTGCACGAGCAGGTGTATGCATTGTTTCCTGCCATATTGTAAGGCAAAAAGCAATTTCCTGTTGTTTCAATCGGCGACTCAGACCCGCTATCCATGTGTAGAGGTCAGTGAGAATAACCAACCCCAGTATACCACATATTGATCGCGATATTGATGTTTTTATTGCGCTGCTTTTATGGTTGATTCTAACATCTCTTACGCTAAAAAATATTGAGACTGATTAAAATCAAATAAAGGTTTTACGGAGACTCGAACCCGCAACATTTCTATCTAGAGTCTTAATCTAATACACAAAGCTATGTAAACCGATCTGGCAGAAAGGCGTTGTTTTCTGATACTTGAATCAATAGTTTTACGGAATGAAGCTCTTAAACACTACTGCTTACTTCAACTATATGGTAACAATCGATCGACCATGAAAGTTGCCGGTGACTACGAGGTTATTTCGTGGGGTTATTTAATATGCTAAAAAAAACACGACCCGGATGAGTAGACAGCCCTTGTGTTTACAGTGGTCTCCCGGGAATGGTCTAAAGCAAGTTTAAATGTTGCACGGTGCACCGGGCAATCTTCAACTATCCAGAATTTTAAGGTATGTAGTACGCATATGTATGTATCAGGGAAACTTCCTAGAGATTTAATGGTGCATAATAGCTATGTTTTCTTAGCAGTCGCTATAGTGTATTCTGTATGCAATTGCCTGCTAGGTGACTGCACTGACAGCTACCAGGGGTTCGTCCGCGAAACTCAGTCGTAACTCTACGTGCATAATATGTCATGCCTGAGTGGATCAACTTATCCAAAGCATTGTGTAGCTGGTATGAAATAGGACATACGCATGATTTAGTATACACGTAGGGTTACGCATGAGGTTCGCGAACGGACCCCAGGCCACCAGTAGTGGAGTACTTCTGTAGCCAGTGTATCGCAAGCCATAAAGGCCATAACGTATTGCCGCAACGCGTTGCGACATTTCGGCAATGCGTTGCGGTGTAGGCCAATGAAAATCATGAATTTCTGTGACGTATTTCAAAAAATAGACCCACAATGCGTTGCAAACCTTCACAACGCGTTGCGAGCTTCACAACGCGTTGCGAAGGACCACAAGCCATAAGGGTCATAATGTATTGCCGCAACGCGTTGTGAGAAAGTCACAACGCGTTGCGACATTTCGGCAACGCGTTGCGGTGTCCGCCAATCAAAATCATGAATTTCTCTGACGTATTTAAAAAATATAAATCTCACAACGCGTTGCGAAGGACCACAAGCCATAAGGGTCATAATGTATTACCGCAACGCGTTGTGAGAAAGTCACAACTCGTTGCGACATTTCGGCAACGCGTTGCGGTGTCGCCAATCAAAATCATGAATTTCTCTGACGGATTTAAAAATATAACCTTCACAACGCTTGCGGCAATACGTTTGACCCTTATTGCATTTGTCCACAAAGCGTTGTAAAGTTTACAACGCTTTGTGAGCCGCAACGCGTTGCGAAGGCTTGCAACACCTTGTGAAGGCCATAAGGGTCATAACGTAACGCCGCAACGGTTGTGGATCTATTTTGAAATATGTCACAGAAAATTCATAGTTTGTTGGCCGAGGACGCAACGCGTTGCTGAAATGTTGCAACGTGTTGCCGACTTTCTACAAACAGCGCTTTGCGGCAGTACGTTATGATCCTTATGGCTTGTGAACCTTCAAACCGCGTTGTGAAGGTTCGCGACGCGTGGTGAAGCTCGCAAACGCGTTGTGAAGGCTACAACGGCGTTGTGCGTTTTCCACAACACGTGGCTAGATACTTTGCAACGCGTTGGGATCTAAGTCTTGAATACGTCACAGAAATTCGTCGTTCTAATTGGCCGACGCCCCGCAAAAACGTTGCTATTTACACAACGCGTTGCCGAAATGTTCGCAACGCGTTGCGGCAATACGTTATGTCCTTTATGGCTTTCGATACCGTGGTGCCATTTAACTAGGCGCGCGCGGCAAATGCACTGACCTCTTATAATGGATTAGCGGGCTCGCACGTAATTGAATAGTCGGCGATTGAAACAACCGAAACTTCCCCAGTTTGTAGAGGGCAGAACAACATAAATGAGGTTCACCGTACTTGATTCAATGCGGGAAGTCAATACAAATTGTGCTTGGAATATTGTCTGGATATATTGAAGAAAAAGAAAAATCTTAATATTAGTAAAATGTATGGTAGTAGCATCGAAATATTATGCCACAGTCATAATTACGCGAATTGGCGCGAGAGCGAGACATCCTACAAGCTGGGATACTTTACTGTGTAGCATATGGGAGTGCAATTGTGCAGTTATACAACTATTAGATGAAGTGAAACAATAAAAGTCTGCCAAAAGAACTGAGTTATGTGAAAAAAAACATGTGTTAGAATTGGATGACATATTTTAAAGGAAAAAATTCTTCTTCCCTAAAGAGAAAGAGAAAAAGTGAACACGAAAAGAAGAAGAAAAGCAAAGAGAAAGAAAAAGGAAAAGGAAAAGAGGAGAACGAAAATATAAAGAAAAGAAAAAGAAAGGGGAAGCGCAAGAAAGAAAGCAAAGAAAGGAAAGAAAAGGAAAAGAACTAGGAAGGGGCAAGGGAAAAAGAAAGAACAAGGAACAGAGACGGAAGAGGGAAAGACAAGAAGACAAGGAAAAGGAAAAAGGAAAGGAGGAAAGGGCCGTCTTCCCTTCTCGTCTTTGTTATTTTTATCATTTTTTCTATAATTCATACATTATTAATTTTAAGGTAAGTTGGAATGTTTCGTTAATCCATTCATAATTCTTCCTTGCATGTCATTCAGGAATTCGGTTATTTATGAGAGGGAAGGTAAAAGCAAGAGCATGTAGCGGATGTTATAAACATGCTCTGCCTTATTTATTCACTGTTTTATTTATTATTTCACATCCGCAGGTTGTTTCATTATTTTGTCGGAAAATTTCTTCCTATTTCAGTTATTTCTGCAGGTGTGTTCTTTTGCATATTCTATGCCCGCTTTTGAGTTCAAAAAACGGAAAAAGGAAAAAGGAAACAAGAAGGAAAGGAAAAAAAATAAAAAAAATAAAAAAAATGGAAAAAAGAAAGAGAAGGAAAAGGAGAAGAAGAGAAAGGAGAAGAAGCGGAAAGGAGAAGGAAAGAAAAGAAAGAAAGTGAAAAAAAGAGAAAGAACAATGAAAAGAAAATGACAGGAAGAAAGGAAAAAGAAACCGAACGAGAAAGGAAAAATGAAAGGAAGGGAAAAAGAAAACGACCCATCCCCCTCCCCAATTACCCCTCTCATCACCGCACCTCCCTCAATCATTTCATTCTTTTTTTTTTATTTTTTTTATTTATTATAATAATAAAGGGCAAAGTGGGATTGTTCGTTCTCCATCCATTCATTTTTCATCTTGCTTCCTTCATTCAGCATTCATTTTATTTTTAATTTATTTATACCAAAATATGCGTCTATCCTAACCATGCTACCCACCCGCAGCCACCCCACCCCGTTATTATGCATTTATTTATTATTTCACATTTCCTCAGTTATTTCATTATTTTTTTCCGGGAATTTCTCTTTATTTGTCATAATTATCTGTTTTGAATATAACAAATTCCTTTGTGTGAAAAAAAAACTTATTTCACTATTTGAGTAAATTTCAAATTTGACGTACACGTGCCATTGAAAGTAATGCAGCGACGGGACAATTTCTGCCCGTTACAAAAATGGAGGACAAATTGTTTCACTTCTCGATCGCGCCCGCTATCCATGTTAGAGGTCAGTGGGAAATGGCCAGAAAGTAGCCCAATTTTTGAGTTGTCATTGTCGCATATGAGGGCGCTGTTTTTGCGGAAAAAAAAAATTTGCTTGCATTCAACCTATTCATCATTCTATCTATAAAGAGATATAAATAGTATTCTTAAGGTGATCGACATAACAAACAAAAATGGGCGAAATACTGTATGTTACATCTAGGTTGCAGGCAAATTTACATTTGCTTTTAAAACCTATAATCCACATGAGACTCCCTGCACAAAATTTCTTAAACAAGGGTTACTTCCTAAAACAATATACACTTTTTATGAAAGATTTGCATGTGTAAATTCTTAGTAGAGTTAAGTTGCAAATACACAGTCATTTTGGAGGTGAATAATTATTTACACACACTGGCCAAAAGTATTGCAACATGCAGAAAACGAAATTCATAATCATAAATTGATTTCAAATTATACCATGGATTCTTGACCACACATCACGTATTGAACGTCAAACTTGTGCTTTTCATACAGATGTCATCCCCCAGAATCCAAGAGGGAAAAACATTTGATTTTGATTGTCATGTTTCCTGAGGTTTTAGGGTTTTCAAGACCTGAAAACGCCTTGTGTATTTCTTCCGACACTTTTTGATCCGCATTTGCATGAAAAAATCAAATAAATGTACCATAAAATCATCTTTTCCTCTTCTTTTTCTTCTTTTCTCCTTCTCTTTTCCTCTTTTTCTTTCTCCCTTCCTCTTTTTCTTGAGAACTTTGAAGGGGGCTTTAAGCATTGATGTTTAAGCATTTTAGGACCATTCAGAAGCAAAGGTCCCTGGTACTGTACCCCTTTAATTGCTAAGATAATACATAGTAAAATGGTACTTTTTATTATGTTGTAAACCCAAAATGACTGAATATTGCTCACAGTTGTGAAACTTTGATGAAGTACTCTACAAGAACAGAATGGAATGCAAGGATTTTTGTTGGTGACCTCAGCTCAGAAATCCCTTTTTAGAAGCAAAGTCAGAGCCAAACTCAAGATGTATGGTGAACTCCTTGTTTTGATATGGAATGACCCTGCAGAGTATTGTTAATTGCTTGTTGTGATAAAAATTTGTTGAAGATATGCATGTTAACAAATAATGTCACCTCCAAAACAACTACATTTGGTTATTTCTAAAAAACATGCAGAATGTCTTGTTTGGTCAAAGCCCATACCTATTTTGCTTTCTTAGAAGACTTAAGGACATCATAATTTAGTAAAACAACAATTCCAGGACAAGCACAAAGACATGAAAAATGTGTCTGACATGTCTATTCAAATGACACTAAAAGTAACAAATAAACACCAATACACTGATAATTATTCAAATAATCTAAGCTGTATGTTATAAATCATATTTATCATTTGAATGTATTTGTTTCCAAGTAAAACAGTCACCAGTCAAACACAGTTGGGCCCCAAGCTCCAGAAATGAGCAATTTACCTTGTTAATAAAATGATTGTCACTTCTGAAACAGAAAAATTAAGTTTCGGGGAAATCTTAAAGTTTTCTTGTGCAGCACCTTAATAAGTGTCATCTATCATGAGAGCATTACACTACTTCTTGTTTATTTGCTTTCAGCAGCAAGAGTTTTCTATTGGGCAAGTAAAGCTGAACCTGTTTCAGAGGTGACAAATGTGTTTCGGAGGTGACAGGTGCTAACACAACGTATGCAATGTTGTATAATTTCAAATTTGTTTGGTGTATTGGTTCAAGAACCAGCTTGTTGCATCTGAACTCATCAATTGCTGCTATTCTTTTTGTGTAACATGCTATGTTTATTTAAAGTCTGCACACCATGATAGTATTATTACATATCAATAGAAAGATTTTGATATAAAGAAAAACTAGAAACATATGTTTTGTTTCAAACTGCTACAGGTAAGTCACAATAACACTGAAATTGGGCCCTCGGCTGTTGACGTAAGAATAGCTTTTTATTGATATATAATCATATTAGCATAGTGTATGAAACTTTAACTTGTATAATATTCATTTTTTTTATTTTCAGAAGAGGACACGTCATTGGCACATGCGAAAGATTAGATGACACAACCAAAGCCACAAAAATGTAAATATTGTAAGGAAGACTTCATTTTAATAGGCCTGTGACAAGAAAAACCAAAATGCCCCTTACAGTAGAGAGGCCACACAAATGTGAGTATTGTGAAAAAAGCTTCATTTGGGCTTGCCACAAGAAAAAACATGAGATGACACATACAGGAGAAAAGCCACACAAATGCGGGTATTGCGAAAAAAGCTTCAGTCGGGCTGATCACAAGAAACAACATGAGATGACACATACAGGAGAAAAGCCACACAAATGCGAGTATTGCGAAAAAAGCTTCAGTCGGGCTGATCACAAGAAACAACATGAGATGACACATACAGGAGAAAAGCCACACAAATGTGGGTATTGTGAAATAAGCTTCAGTCAGGCTGATTACAAGAAAAAACATGAGATGACACATACAGGAGAAAAGTCACATAAATGTGGGTATTGCCAAAAAGGCTTTAGTCGGTCTGGTCATAAGAAAGAACATGAGATGACACATACAGGAGAAACGCCACACAAATGTGGGTATTGCAAAAAAAGCTTCAGTCGGGCTGATCACAAGAAACAACATGAGATGACACATACAGGAGAAAAGCCACACATATGTGGGTATTGCGAAAAAAGCTTCAGTCGGGCTGATCACAAGAAAAAACATGAGATGACACATACAGGAGAAACGCCACACAAATGTGGGTTTTGCAAAAAAAAAAAAAAAGCTTCAGTCGGGCTGCTCACAAGAAACAACATGAGATGACACATACAGGAGAAAAGCCACACAAATGTGGGTATTGCGAAAAAAGCTTCAGTCGGGCTGATCACAAGAAAAAACATGAGATGACACATACAGGAGAAACGCCACACAAATGTGGGTTTTGCGAAAAAAGCTTCAGTCGGGCTGATCACAAGAAACAACATGAGATGACACATACAGGAGAAAAGCCACACAAATGTGGGTATTGTGAAAAAAGCTTCAACCAGGCTGGTAACAAGAAACAACATGAGATGACACATACAGGAGAAAAGTCACATAAATGTGGGTATTGTGAAAAAAGCTTCAACCAGGCTGATAACAAGAAACAACATGAGATGACACATACAGGAGAAAAGTCACATAAATGTGGGTATTGTGAAAAAGGCTTTAGTCGGTCTTGTCACTAGAAAGAACATGAGATGACACATACAGGAGAAAAGCTACACAAATGTGGGTATTGCCAAAAAGGCTTTAGTCGGTCTGGTCACAAGAAAGAACATGAGATGACACATACAGGAGAAAATCTACACAAATGTGGGTATTGCAAAAAAAGCTTCAGTCGGGCTGATCACAAGAAACAACATGAGATGACACATACAGAGAAAAGCCACACAAATTTGGGTATTGCGAAAAAAGCTTCAATCGCGCTGATAGCAAAAAAACATCAGATGACACATAGAGAAAAAAGGCACATATATTGAAATGCCTTTATGTGAGCAAACAGGAAATGACATACGGGAGAAAAGACACAACATGTGGGCATTGCAAGATCAACTTCAATCGATGTGGTCACAAGAAACAATATGAAATGACACATGAAGTAGAAAAGTCACATGTAAATATTATGAAAAAAAGACATCTGCTGGTAAAAAGAAAAAAACATGAGATGACACATACAGGAGAAAAGCCACACAAATGTGGGTATTGTGAAAAAAAGCTTCAGTCGGGCTGATCACAAGAAAAAACATGAGATGACACATACAGGAGAAAAAAGTTTGTCGGGCTGATAACAAGAAAAAACATGAGGTGATACATTACAGGAGAAAGACCGCACAAATGTGGGTATTGTGAAAAAAAAGTTTCAGGCTGGCTGGTCATAAGAATCAACATGAGATGAAATCGGCACATGCAAGCGAACAGCTACAATATGAGAATATATTTTACGTAAGTTTCAGTCAGGTCGCTATGGCAGGAACGAACACGAGATATGACACAAGGAACAGAAATGTATGTGATAATGGTTCAGTGAGGTTGTGTTATAGATTAAACATATTATTTTATTTCTCTTGAGAAAAGATTTCTCATGGGAAAAGTACTTTGTTTATTATGAAAAAGATAAATGGAATTCCCCTAGTGTTAAATTGAGATGATGTCATTTATGTGAGTTCCAATTGGACAGATAGGCTATGTTATGCATGACGCGATCAGTGCATAATTTGCATAGTACTGGGTCCCGGAAGTGGCATGACGAGCGGACTACGCGTTAAAGGAATTGTGGCTCAGACTTTACCTGGAATTTTCTATTACTCTCTGAAAAATCAATAGTTTCACTAATGATGTCATCACCAACCCAAATAATGAATGCTTTCTCGTCCCTCCTTGTAGACTTGACACAAACCACATCAATTCTATTTGCATTTCCTGGGACCTTTAAAGGTCCACAATGGCCAGAAAAGTATTCAGACATAATGAAATTCTAGGCATGGAGACGGGTCCAAAATGAGCCGTATTTTTCAATGTAGATGTAATAAGCTTACTTCATGAAGCTTTTGGTATGGAGTGAAAGAGGAATGTCTGAAGTTTGTTCTTGTGAAATCTGCACGTGTCTGCATGTGTAGGTCAAAGGTTATGCACTAATTAATATGCTGATTGCATACAAAATGTGTTCGTCATATAATATCAGAAACAACCCATATCTATAATTCTCTCTAAGCTTGAAGTTCAAATTTCCGTTCTAATATAGCTAAGGATAGTACCCATCATCGCCTATAAAATGAGTCGTCGTTACTTTTTTAAATGCACTGAATTTTGCATGAATGTTAGTAATTTTCGATTTTTTGGCATTTTTGGCCTTTTCGTTTTATATGGAAATAAAACTACAAAAATATTTTTGAAATATTTCTTGATAGATATGTTAGTCATATTTTATAAACATTGCCTTGAGAAATTTTCATAAGTCTCCGATGTCTCATTATTGTTCTTTTGCGAGTTTGATCGATCCTTGTGATATCACAAAACGGCCTTTTTCTTAGCAGGCCCATCAGTGTGTGATGTATTTCTAGACCGTATGAATGGCATTATTTTCGAGGAGTGTCTCTTTTGACATAACAAGTACCTACAAAAAATATGCATTGGATGTACGGATTTATTACATAGCGCTGCCGTGTCTATTGCAACACTCGGGGGGAACGTGGTGCAGCGTGCATCAACTAAAATTCATTCATACATGACATTTCATATAATTTTTATTTTCTGTTTCATTTTATGGTTCTTCAAATATCATGTCAAATATGTTTTTGACGTTAAGTAAGAGGTGTTAGGATAAATGGGGAATTAGTTTTTGAACTTGTCAGAATGCCCAATCAAAATGTGTTTGCCATTTCCTAGCTTTTCCCTTGTTTTCTTTACAAGTAGTTGTGCAATAACATATGTGATGATATAAATTTAAATGTATAAAGAATCCAATGCCAACGCACTTCCTAATGCTCCCTCTTGTACTCACCTAAGGTTCCTGGTTCTAGCTGCTACTCGGCTTGTTGAAAGGTGGTAGCAGAACCAACTACTAACATTGTCCGCAATGTTCGGGATGGAGGCCCTTTATAGAATGCTCAGGAGGAAGCTTGAGCTTGAATATCATGTGCTCTGACCAAGGAGCCAGTCAACCGATCATGGTGTTTTTCGTGCGCATTACGGATGACTGAGGAAATCCAGCGGCTCACTGAGATGTGTCCCTTGCTGCAGGCCCATGTGGTGGCACTGCAGAGATAAAAGTTGATAGAAGTACGGAAGCTCCTTACCACTAAAGGCCCTACTATGAACACCAAGGTTTTCTCTGAGCGGCAGGACAACACTGGTGAGATGCGGAAAAAAATACCGGTTTGGATGTAAAAGAGTCTGATTCTTCGCCAAACAAGCCGCCCTCGAAGAAGAATAGAGACCCCCCACGTCCTCAATGCGGAGGTGGGTCTTGTAGACAGGAGCGTGACACTCCGGGTCCTTATGCCAGAGCCACTAAGAAGCAGTCTTAATTGGAAATTGCAGAAAACTAAGTCTCGGATGTGTTTTAACTCCTCCGACACCAAGGATTGAAAGACCAGTGGCAAACCAACTCTGGAGCAAGGCTAAGAACCAGGAAATGCGTCGTGGACATATCCTTTACAGAAGGAAATGGATGGAAATTGTCATGCCATCACCAAACTCTTTTGGGTCTGGCCTCTGGCGGTTGGGTAACCCCGGGAAGAGTTAGACCTTCCTCCTTGAAAGACCTGAGTGAGGAAACGGCAAATTGGCCTCACTTGCACAAATAGGATCGATCTTTTTCGGCCCACCATGCATAATAATATACAATTGGGAGAACCCGCATTACATCAGATCGAATGAGACAAACTTTATCAAGCAAAATATAATGGCTAACAACATGATAAAAGTGCCGAATAAATTTACAGATGCACAATGTCAGACGAATAGGAACAAACTATTTAAAAAAAAGATAGTTTTTTAAACTGACACAGGCCAGAAATATGGGGATACTCAAGAGCCCCCCCCCCTCATCCCGGGGCTCTTGTGCTTCTGCCAAGAATATGAAACAAACCTAGGCAGATGGGAGCTGTGCAAACCTAGGCAGATGGGAGCTGTGCAAAACAAGAACAAGTAAAGATGGAAAAGAGTCACTGTGTGGATGAGGCTTGCCAACACAAAGGTACAAATGCAAATGCAAATAAGATTCAGTAAACAGGTGGGTTTTAGCTGCTTCTTAAAGACCTCAATAGGTCGGGATGTGGTTCCATAGGCGAGGTCCAGCTTTGAAGAAAGATCTGTCCCATTACCGGGGCCAGGCTTATGTGTAACCAGCCTTGTAGTGGCAAGGTTCGACCGAAGACCAGCATGTCCTGGAGTGAAGATCTTACAAATTATATTAGTTCTGATGTCTCTCCTGACCAGGGATGGGATAAGTTCTTACAGCTCTTCCTGCCTGTAAGTAACAAACATGCCCCATATAAAAAGAATCAAGGTGAATAGTCAACAGCCTATTGGATTACCAATGAATATCTTGATTTGAGGCGGCAGTGTCAAAAGGCGCGCGAAGTAGCCGAAAAGTCAAAATCTGCGGCTGATTGGAGCAGGCAAAACTCCTAAAAAATAAAGTTAATAACCTGCGCAAAAATTGAAAGCTAATGATCTTCATCAACAAATCAATGATACCAAAGGTGATCCTCGTAGACTTTGGCAACTTTAAAAATCTGTTTTACCTGGCAAATGTCAGAGTGATATTCCTGCTGATAAAACAGAAAGTGGTATGGTAATTACAAGGTTTGCATTAATGCAATCAACACATGTTTTCTCTTCTATTGGTAAACAACTAGGTGCAAATTTTTCTTCAGTCACTCGACGCAGGCAGGCAAACAGGTTTGGACGGGGTGAGTAGTCGGCTTATCAAAGCAGGGCAGATCCCTTAACATCTCCACTGACTAAGTTGTTCAATCTAAGCTTATCAAGTGGGCAGGTTCCCCAACAGTGGCGATCAGTAGAGTTTCACCTCTTCACAAAGAAGGATCCAGAACTGAACATATAACTACCGCCCAATCTCCGTCATTCCTGTTGCCATGAAGATTTTTGAAAGACTGGTTCACATCAATGTATTTCCATTGCATTCAAAAATAACCTCCCTCAGCTACCAAATCAGACCAAGCACCTCCACTCACAACTTTGGTGAAAGTTTCCGGATTTCCTTCTTAAACAACCTTGATGCTGATCATCTTGTTTTTGGGCGTTTTTACATTCTGATTAAAGAGGCCTTCGATACGGTCAATCACTCCATTTTAATTCATAAATAAAAAACTTTTGCATGGGTGGCCTGGAGCTGGACTGGTTCACATCGTATCTTAGTAACAGGAAGCAGGCCACAAAAAATTGGCGATACATTGTCTAGCTTTGCTTTGATTAAGTATGGTGTTCCCCAAGGGTCAATATTTGGTCCCCTTCTATTCACACTGTACATCAACGATCTTCCTTTGGTTGTCTCCAAAGACACAAAAATTAACCTCTATGCTGACGACACTGCAGTCTTCTTTTCCTCCAGAGATATTCATGATATCAACAATCATCTTAATTCTGATCTTGAAAAGATTACAGTGTGGATGGAAGAAAACAAATTGACCCTTAATGCAAAAAAGACAACGGCCATGCTATTTTGTTCAGGTCGAAAATTGAATAAGACGACAGATCTTAGTCTATTTCTGAAAGATGTTCAGCTGGAAAATGTAAATTCCTGTAAATATCTTGGTCTTATTCTTGATCAAGTTTGCCTTACAGTGTCAAAGTACATTGGGTTGTTTTACCGTATTAGGGCGTGGTTAGCAGCTGATTACCTGAATATTCTCTTTAAAGCTCTGGTCCTTCCTAGAATAAGTTATTGTGATGTCGTTTGGGGGAATTGTAGTCAAATACTTAGGTGGAGCGTCTACAAAATCGGGTTGGGAGGGCCATTCTTAAAGTTCCAGTCAGGACTCCTCCTTCCATCTTAAGGGGAAAACTAGGTTGGAAACCCCTGAATGTAAACAGAAGGGAAAATCTTTGTATCATGGTGTTCAAATGTCTGGCTGGTCTCATTCCACAGGGATCTTCAGAAAATTTTTACTAAGGATAAATGGGTACAAAACTCAGGGGGAGCACCAGGGAAAAATTAGTCCTAAATTTCAAACCCCAAACAGAGGCTGACAGGCGCTCATTCTTATTCGGGGGGGAAAGAGGGGGAAAAGATGGAATTCCTACCACTTTTCAAAAATCCTCTCCCAATAGGCAAAGGTTTTTAAAACAAAATTATAATTAAGATCATCACATTAAAATTTGTTCTTCTCATTGGTGTGCAATTTAAATTTGCACGGTTTTTTTTAATACAAATGTCTATGCTAGCGTGCATTTCTTTAGTTTGGGGAATTGTATTTTAAAAATTGTATAAATTTGCTAGGCTGACTAGTTTTTAATCTTTAATATTTCTATGTGCAAGAATTAAGTGTTAAGTAAGCAATTATTTTTGTAATTCATATAAGGTATTTATTTTGTAAGTTAGATATTTTTTTTTTTCGTATGGGCCCCTGGGCCACGGAAGAACAGAGGATATTGTATTATCCACTGAATGTGTAAACCAGGCTAAGGAAGAAAACAAATAATAAGGCTCATATTGCAAAAAATGCTGCAAGCCGATAAGGAAGAGGTTATTTTTTACGTCGGGAGTGGAGGATTTGAGGGGAATACGAAACAAATGTTGTAAGCAAGAAGCGGGATTATTGATTTTTTTTCATCAGGAAGGGGAACATGACTTTTAAATGAAGAACTTTTATTAAAAAAGATTAAGGCAGCGCCCGACGGAAAAGTTTTTGAACGGAAGCGAAAGGTAATTTATCGCAGAATTAAAGTTGAAATTCCTAAATCCCCACCCACAGGTTAAAAACAATTGTAGGGGCCTACACCAAAAAATGACCTCTCCTTTATAACAGTCGCTGGCAGCGATTGTCGTAGCTAGTCAATGCTATTTCAGAATTAATTTTAGGTGAATGACGTTTCTCATGTTCAATTGTTCAAAATTTCTCAATGTCGCTGAAAAGTTAAAGCCGATGATTTAAATTGCAAGCGATTGAGTCGTTTTTTTCTCTCTTGTCGATGTATTGGTGGTCGCCCATGAGAGCTAACAAGGGAAGAAGATATCGTGCAGCGACCAAACAACTAAGAGATTTGACAGTATGAAAATATTCGGATACCTGGTTGAGGTGTTGGTATTAGATTGGTTTTCTAAGGAGTACTCGCAGCCGACTTTAATAAACTCGGAGATGAGCACGTGCATGTGCATCGTTTGCGATTTTAGGGGCGCAAAACAGTCATGAGCATTCCCCGCTGCGTTACGCGAATTTGTAAAGCGCTCGTAAAATCGCGTAGAACTCCGATGTTGCTAGCACTTGTCTAAGAATGCGCCCTGGTTAATACCGTCTCACCTTTCCGCACCATTTGATGTTTTGCTGCGGACAACAGGCGTAAAATAAACGCGAGGACGCCGCCGTCCAGCGTCGGTATGTTGAATACAGAAATTTCCCTCTAAAAATGACCCTTTTTGACGATTTCAGGAAAACGATATGGTGACACGTTTTTTTTAAATTCGGTTTATTTACCAAATATGCAACTTAAAACCTAAAACATAGGGGTTTTAATTAATTAAAGCGGGGTATTATGGACCCCTTAAGCAAGAACGTAATTCCAGATTGTATTTATTTCTTTCTCTTTTTAATGGATTTTCATATCAATGGAAGCGTTGGTTCATGGGTTCGTTGTTCGTTCATGCAAGTCAAAATCAAATGGAAGATCCGTCTTTAGCCAGCTGATAGTTTCATCATCCAGGTTGATTTCAGGCCGGGTTCATCTCTTGGGGACTTGTTAAACCTCACAGTCATTATGAGGTGGTAATGGTTGTTGGCTCTCCACAATAGCAGTTTGGTGAAAGTTCCACTAATCTTGTGAAGGAAGTTCTTTGTGCGACCAACGCCCAGTTCTGAGCTGTTTGAGGTTGACCCATGCTTGCCTATCAAGGTCACAAGCCTTGGGCTGCTAGATGGGCCTGTCCCAAACTGCTTAGTTTAAAGTATAGGATGACCATTGCTCATACCATCGTCATTGATCCAGGATGATCGAAATGGGTACTGTACTGCAGTGTCCATGGATTTGGTAGCAAGGGATTCACGTGGAATTCTCTATCCTCAAAGGGTGTTTGGTGGGTGGGGATTAGGCTACATGTTCATCACATGTCTTGGCGAGCTTGATCGTCTTAAGGTTCCTCCTAAGGTTTGCAGAGCTATGCCAGACAGAATTGGAAGATATTCTCAGATGCGTCGTCACAGAAGGCAACCACTAACAAGTCTCATTGCAATCATTCAGAACGAAATCAATCTTGTGTGAATGTACACTGTGACTCATCTGGGGCACGTCTTCAGCATTAAGTATCCAAGGCCACAGTTGGATGTAATTTAAGGTGTCAAAAGATCACCCATCCAGTTCCTGCGAGTCTTCTGAGGAGTTTGACACGACTGCGGTCTTGGCAGCGACTGCCTTGGTGTGTTTGTTGAAGGTAAGGCTGCGGTCCCTTGTGACGCCAAGGTACTTTGGGTGTTGGTTCATGTTACAGTTTTTCTCCATCTTAAGTGATGTTTAGTTCTCTTTTTGCGCATCGATGTGCAAGGTGGAAAACAGAGCTGACGGTCGTGGCCTGCTGAGATTTTCTAGTGCCATAGGTGGAAGAATTGGCTTACAGTGATTAGGTCTTTCTGCAAAACTGTTTCTAAGTACTCAAAATAGTTAGTCGCTATTCCAAGTGCCGTGTCGTCTGCGTAGATACTGCGAACAATCTCCCTTTGTCATATCTGAGACGTAGATGTTGAGAGACTGGGTGCCAGGACATAACCTTGTGGGACAACCATTCCGAAGTTTGCGCTTTCTACTGCGTTTGCCCCTTTGATGTCTCCAGGACGAGATCTGTCTTGGATGAGCAGCATAATGACTTGACAAGGCTTGACATCAGGAAGATTTTGAGTAGCTTGAGGGTAGATACCTCGATGCCAGACTTGATCGTACGCAGCATGTTAGGTCTATGAAGACGCTCCAAACCTTCGGTTTCTTCTGGAAGGGCTGTCTCGATGTCATTACCTAGTCTTGCTATCTGATCAGTTGTTGATTTGCCTCTTCGAACTCCTGCTTGGGTGCGGGGTATAATTTGCCTCGACCGTACCATTGATCCTCCCGAGTAGTAACCGCTCAACAGCTTGTAGATGTGAGATAGTAGCGAGATGGGTCTGTACTCTTGGGGTCATTTGCTGGTTTCTTGGGTTTCAGGATGCAATGACCTGTTTGAAGTCTTCCATCTGGAGGGAAAGTTGGACGTTCCCATGCAGGTAGAAAGGAAGACTTGGACCCATCGCACAGCTTCGGGTGCCATATTCTTTAAGAATTCTGTATGGATGTTGTCATTGCCATGAAGTTTCCATTCTTGGGTAGGTACAGACCAAAAGATATTCATTCATCTCTAACCAAATGAAAGATATAGGCTTTCAACCAACTTTTTTTTATTTTGGCAAAGGGTCCATAATCCCCATACGTCTGCAATATGGACCACCCTTTATTTGCAATATGCGGGGTACTAGAACTCATATGGTCCATATTGCCCCGTCCCATCACTGTTCTACACTGGGATCTATGGTTGTCCATATTACCCCCAGATCACACATCACCAATTATCCAGGCCGTTTTTTTAATTAGATGTAAGCTCGGAACGATTCATTTACTGATACATGGGGAACCAGTACTATGTTGCCAGTGGTAACAACCTCCAGACCGAGGCTCACTATAAAATGGGGATTTTTTAAAGCATCACTGACATAAAGAAGAAAACGTGTTTAAAAATTTTAATTTAAAATATTTCTTATAACTTTAAGGACGCTACCTCCGTTAATAACTTAAGTTGTCAATGATGTTCTTTCAAGTAGCAATAGGAGGAACACTCCTACCATCCCAATTAAAAGTTACAAGGGGGGTCCATATGCCCGGGGTTCCATATTACCCCGTTTTTCCCTATTTGAAATCCGAAACGATCGGCCCCCCTTGGTTAGCTTTTTGGGGCACTTTAGTATCTTGCATCACATTCCCAATAGAGTTGCAGTGTAAATATGTAAAATTTTGAGCAAAATGTACTTTTTGAAAGTCTTTTTTTCTCAAAAACGAATTCGTAATGCCTAGTTTTTATTCAATTTGTCATCATCCAAATGAATGTACTATATATCACATTTTAAAGAATTCTTCGCCGTTTTAACTCATATGCCAACAACCTTAAACCCAGCGACGGGTTTTTTAATGTTGAATTTCTTGGCCGCCACCACCGACTGGCAATAGAGTTTTTGAGAAGAATGCCCTCTGTTGACAGGGGCATGACCGAGGTTGTTTTGCAG
>JAMKCH010040374.1:0-12849 GCA_023653785.1 Ophioderma brevispina
GGACCATGTTCTTCTCTTTTGTTGTTTGTAATTCACATTGTTTAGTTTTGTATCAATGTATTTCAATATGTAATTGTGTACTTTGTTAGACAGTGGGCTAGACATTTTCGGGCCTTATTGGCCTTACTAGCCTCCCCCATTTCACATTCTTCTTGTTGTTGTTAATGTTGTGTAATGGGGATGAAATAAATTTTTGATTGATTGATTGATTGATATGATACCCTTAGAGCCAGGAAGGAACATCGCACCACCTCGTTTTTCGAACGCGTAATTTGGTCGATTATTGCCATTTGTTCTATTCCCATTTGGTCTAATAGCCATTTGGTCCAACTTCAATTCATCTAAGCCCATATTTTTTAATAAATACCAGACCTGGGGAGGGGGGCTGGCGTGTAGGGAGACCAGGAATTTGTCCTATAACCATTTTAGTCTAACATCCAATTTATCTAACAACCAGAATGTCGAATATCCCTTTGGTCTAATGCCCCCCAGTCTAAGGCCCCTTTCGTCTACTACCATTTGGCCTAAATAAGCACAAACACCATTTGGTCTCATTCCATCTAGTCTAATTCCATTTGGTCTAATATCCATTTTGTCTAATAACCGTTTGGTCTAATATCCAATCTCCATCTGGTCTAATATTCATCTGGTCTAATATCCATTTGGTCTAATACCACCCATTTGGTTCTAAGTGTCCATTGGTTCTAATATCCATTTGGTCTAATACCATTTGGTCTAATATCCACTGGTCTAATAATACTCATTTGGTCTAATATCCATTGGATGTTAAAACCCAAAATAATTGATCCGAACATTGATTTAAATATTAGACAAATGGATATTAAACAGAATGGACATTAGACCAAATGGATATTATACCAATGGGCATTACCCAAATGGGTATTAAGACCTAAATGGAATATAACCAAATGTTTAGTCCAAATGAATATTAGACGCCCGATGGATATTAGACCAATTGCTTAAGACCAATTCGTTATAGACGATATGGATTGAGACATATTAATTAGACGATATGAGTGTTAGACCAGATGACTATTAATACTACTTGGCTATTAGACTAAATTTTTAATATCCTAAATGGTTATTAGACTCAAGGTATTAGGCCCAATTGGAGTAAACAAATGGCCATTAGACCACTTGCCAATCACCAATTGTTCGAAGAAATTGTCACCTAACCTCGCGTAGCTTGTTTGCGCTACAATAGGTGGTGCGGTATCTGCTGTCCAATAAATTTTAATCCCACGTAGTAGTACATGAATGATGAAAAAATCCACTTTTCCAAATTACATTACAAACTAAATTTCCCAATCAGCCTGACGCATGAAGGGTACTGGTTGAAACTGCCCTGATCACTGCTGATCAAGCGATGCCAATACTCCCCCCTGATGTATTTGTATGGTTCGCTAATGTACCTGCAACAATGCTCAAATATATATAGAGCATGTGTCGAAGTTACTTGTCCACACAGTATGAACGGTATGCTCTCTCTTTCTCTCTGTACAACATATAATTATGGTCTATCACCACGATCACAGTCGCATAAACCTCTCATATTGGGTTAAATCACCAACTTTTGTGCTGATCCATTCTCCGAATTCGCCGTTTCGTTCTCATCAAATTTTTTCATTTTGTTTTTCCGAAGAAAGACGGCCAATTTCGGCTATGAAATTTACGCTGGTCACACTGAAACGATAGGCAAAATCGCCATGGCCGTTCAATCATCTCTGGTTCGATTAGTTGAATCTTGCTCGTTACGTCACAAATCCGTTCATTTGACGCCGCGCCTTGTAACCCGACAAGATTGGGCTTTTATGACCTGATTTGGTCAAGAGTATTCCATATATAAATACACAAAAATAAAGTTAGTCGTTTCCTGTCTTAATGGGTCCACGATCATAAGGGAGAAATTATGTTTCCATCAGATGTTGTGGACCCTAGACAGATCACCAAAAATGTTTACCAGTCCAGAACCGGAACTTTTCATTGGGAATTCGTTCGCATACAAATCTCAAAAACACTTGCCTTACGTTGGAGATCTTTGGATATGCATCCATCTTGAATTTCAAAATGGCTGCCATATTCATTAAAGTTTCCCCTATAGCTCCGCTTTGGAGCAACATAAAGGCTAAAATGGTGGCAAGACCCATATTTGTGACTCTACTTGGGAATTTAAAAAACAACAATTCCTAAGTTGTAAGTACTTTTGGTTTTGCACCATCTGGACATTTTGAATACAGGCTGTCCCAAAAAAGTTACACTCCGTACAAGGTATTTTGATTCCAAAAATGGTACCATGGCTCATTGTTTGGTATCCTTTGGAAGCCAATAAAATAAGCTTAATTTTGTCCATTTTTTCATTTCCATCTTATATTAGAACAAAAATATGCTTCATCAATTATGAGAGGATAAATCAACTTGGTCAGATTTCTGCCTTAAGCACTTGAAATGCGTGACGCAAATAATACACTTGACTTCATAGACTTTTCGTTTCATCTTTAAAGGAACCATATAGACCTTGCCATGTTTTTCGTTTACTAAAGACTTTGAGATTCCTGTCACCGTGTTTTAACAAACGTTACTCCGTTGAATCTACCACAACGGTTTTTCTAACAAGAGAAATGTTGGTTTAAGTTCTTGCCATGCTTTTGCCTTATGGGTCTGTTTGGCCTGCTACTGGTGTCTTTATTTCCCAATTCTGCCGTCGCGTTCATTAGTCCATGTAGGCTATTATGAGAGGAATCTCTCTTTTTGTTTGTTTGCGTGTTTTTGGTTGTTTATGCTGTCTACAGAATCAAGATTTTCTTGGGAGTTTCAATAAGGAAGTGTCGATTGTTTGTTTGTAATTTGGTTTAGTTTTTAAGCATTGTGTGAAATTTGAGCGATTTGATAAGGCTTAGTCTGCTAATAAGTATCTTATTAGATTTGTTGCAAAACCAAAGTATTGCTGGTCATAAAACAATGTACACTTATTGACAATAATGAAGTTCAAGGACTCAAAAGGTATGCAATATCTTCAGTAGGTTCAATAGCAATCAATACTCAATCACTAACTAAATTTTCCTATGTTGGAAAATCATTGTTTCCCGCATTTTACAATGTACCAATGGCAATCGACCATCCGAAATTGCCTCTTTTTTTGATGAAGCTGTCTTTTGTTCTACATAGCGCTTGAATAAATAAACGTCCAATAAAAACTTCTTTATTTGCTTTTAGAGATACCAAACAAATACCCATACGTACTTTAATTTTTTGTACAAAATGCCTTATCTCGAGTGTTAACATTTTTTGGGGAAAGCCTGTATACTTAATTGCCTATATCTTGCCTTACAAAGCAAAAAAAACAAGGCAGTCATTGGAATGGCCAATGTTTTAAATATATATGTTAGCCCACTTAACAAGCTATAAACATGCAATACCCCCATTTGTTATTATACCACACCTTATTGGGAAATGGATTACAAATGAGACATTGAATATATATGCTCACCTATTCAACTTGCACTTAGAAGTCATATCTTTTTAAGATTTTATTATAATTAAAGGTGTAACGGAGAGATTTCACTTATCAGGTAATCCCTAAAAAATCAAAAGTACTGATTTTTGCCACGATGTAAAACTTCCTCATCAGAATATCCCCATCTGAAAGATTAAAGCTGAGAATGTTTCTTTGGTACAAAAATTGTGAAATTTCTAATTTCGTATAGACAAATACGAAATTCAGCTATGTTTTATGTTTTATCTTATGAAATTCTATTATGACACAATATTGGGTGCCTCCGAATCTCTGTTGTACCTTTACGTTTGTGAAAGATGCTTTCGCTCACCTGATAAATATCGCATCGTCACAAAGCAGGGGCGGACAGATCTGTTACCGGCCGGGAAACATGGAAAAAAAAGTGGCCCGAGATGACTTATTGCCTACAAATCCCCTTTTGTCCATCGTCTGGCCCATTTGGGGTCCAAAACGGCCCAAAACCAATCGGCCGCCCGGGGAAATTTCCCCCCACTGTTTGCTTATACTATCGTTCACATTCTTCTTCATCACACTGCACAAATTTCTTTACAAGTCCATTCCTTTTGCCAACTGCACCGCTGGTGGAACAAGTTTTATCTCTGCACTTGAGACAAAGTATGTCAATTACTGGTATTTTCTCCTGAACCTAATGGTATTTCTTTTCTTGGACTTATTGTCCCTTCTCATAAATAAGCAAATATCCTGAAAGACAAATGAAACAACCGACACACTTGTCACTCAATATGAGATGGCAACAGCTCTGCTGCCGACTCAAGCTAACACTTCCAACTCGTCCGTGGGAAGGAGACTTGGACGATTGATACTCGTAGACGACACCAGTAATATTTGTATGGCCAAAGATCTTCACCCTCTACCATACCAACTCGCCGTTAGATAGTCAACTTGTAACATGGCTGCCAGGGAAGTATGCTCTTTTATCTCAACCATGACAATACTAGGAGTTTTGGGTGGAAGTAAACACATCTCAGAAACCACTGAAGGGATCCAAGTAGATTACTTTGACACCATTGCTTCCTTTTCCTTGCCTAGCCCTATGCTTTTCCTACACTAAGCATCAAAGGCAAACTTGCAAGATAATCAAGAGTCTTCCTATGGTTCTGTACTCGTTGGAGGAGAAAATACAAAGAGAGGGGGGGGGGGAGAGGCTTGCCTCTTACTCTTCAAATTTTCCATCATTGATGTCGCAAAAGTACAAAGAACACCAACTTGGTTGTTTGGCAAATTTGTGAATGTAGGGAAAGGAATACGCAATTTCTTCACATCAATGCCGTTGTAGGACTCCTTCTTCAACTTCAATTCCCTTCACCAAGAGTCATTAGTGGCCTCTAACATACCCTTCAACATGGCCCCATTTAAAGATCCCCTATCTTCCAACTGGAATTTGTTATTGTGTGCACCACTTTGTTATTTCTACCTCATAACCTTTTATTACCGAAATCACTGCTAATTTTTCCATAATCAAATATTATCAATTAGAAAATCTATAATCTTATCTATTCCTTTCGAGTCATGACTCTAAGATTTTTTTTTTTTGTTCTATTGTGGAAATGCATTGTCCCCATTTGTTAGCACTTTTCTCTATTGTTAAATCTGAAAGCTGTTGTTTTTTAAGGGTGGGGTGCATGAGAATCTATGAATAACAGTGGTTCAATACTTAGAGAATAAAGATAGGATTTTGTTTGTTTTGCCTATCTAATATTCGGGTCATATTGGAATGGGCCGTCAATATGTGGAGTTTGGATGCCGGCGCCGCCGGTATCCACTACTAAAAATATTGACTGCCCATCCATAATGACACATATTAGATAGGCAAAACAACAAATCCTATCTTTTTATTCTCATTGTATTTAGTTTTTGGTTGTTTTAATACCGAAAACATTTTTATTTCAATAATATTAGTTAAAAGGCAAAATAGAATTTCCCCCCGTGTCAAAAAACCCACCCGTACTAGCTGTCGTACACGCTAACCTTATCCACCGCGCGTAAACACTTGGTCGCGACGAGCGCCCTATCTAATATTGTCTCAATAGATAGGCAACAACCAATGATATTGCGTGTTTTGCTTACTAAATCCCCCCTAACCCACACCCCCCGCCCACTAAAGAATAGTGCATAACTCCTACTGTCTTGGCGACGCTTGAATGTCCCCCTTCAGATTTTTGAGGCTATGGTAAAAAATTGGGGCAACCGGCAGCGCAGCGAGGAGAAAAAAAATGGTTGTCGGTACAATACATGTGTCGTTAATCCATCTGTGCCCCCTCGTGAAAGGTCCACTTCTGGCAAAGCCGCAACCCCCCCAAATACATTCCTGGCTATGGGCCTAATGAGCTGCTCAATGAAAAATTTTAGATAAAAAAGGCAAATGTATATATGTTAATAATATAAATAACGCTGAGCATTGTCCCTTTTTTTAAATCAGACTATCTTGCTATTTTAATGTCACAGTACAACACTTATTCCTTTGCAATCTGTTTGATCAGAAAGTTACTAATTCTGTCAATGACCTGGACTTTCATTTGCATCAATTTGTTTTTTTATAACTTGATGATCTCTCTAGTCATCTTCAATGTAAGGGCGACATATAAGGACCCCCCCAAAAAATCACGCAGCATGTGCTTTAAAAACCCCATACGTTTGCCAACCCATTGGCTACTGCACAAAAACATATAATATATCAGTAAGTTCTGTTTTTTTCTGCAATTTTTGACACCTTTCTTGTTCTCATTGTGATCAATATCGCTAACACAAACTGTCCATTTTTCAAAATGGTCGCATTTTTCAATTTCTCTGAAGACATTATTACAAGTTACAATACACAACCATGCATTAAGTGAAACACACTTTATGCTTAAGATGCGGTCTTCAGTGAAGGCAATCAATATGGCTAAACCTTTTATTGCAACTTTTAAAAAGGGAGAGATTTTCTTATAATGGATATTATGTTGGCAATATTGATCGCAATGGGGCAAGACGGGATCAAAATTTACGGAAGAAAACGAACTATTGATATAATTTTATGTTTTCGTGCAAAGACAATGGTTTGTAACCTATGTGGGTATTTAGAACATGGCTGCGTTACTTTTTTTGGGGGGTCTTTAGATTGATAATCTGGTAATGAAATCACATCATTAAAGTGTTTGCTTGAGTGTGTTATTATCTATTGTTGCTTGCTGCTTAATTTTCTACTGTTTGCTTTACAAAAAAAATGTTGAAACTATTTGATATTAGGTATGGATCATTGATAAGTTCACTGGCATATCATTTTAAAATTATCTTGAAGATGACTCTCCTTGGCCTTAACCCAAATATTATTTCGGGGGTTGTCCTGGGTGTCACATTTCAAATTTCTCATCAGAACAATGGCATTTGGCCTTTTGAGTACGAATCTTAATTTATTTCTTTATAATTTGTATTTCTTTAGATTTTCCCTGGTATGCAATCATTTTATGTTCTTGAGAGTATATAAAATCGTTCATTTGGTTTAAGTATTCCAAATATGTATAGTTTGTAAATGTGAAGGCCAAGGTGTTCTCTAGAAAAACAATTGCATTAAGAAATTTTTTCCTCCATCTTGCTATGTTTAGTTAAATGTATGTAATAGGTCAGAAGACTATGTGTCCAATGCACATTAAGTGATTACACAAATGATCAGACACATTAATGATTGTAAATACTCGAATTGAGTGATATTTCTCAGTACTCAAATTTATGTAATAAAATAATGGTTTTTTTTTTTTTTTTTTTTACAATTTTAAAGGGGGACAACCCAATTTAAGTAAATAAGGTTTTCATTTTGATAGAATGTCCTTCACCCCCAGAACCCCATCAAGTAAAGTTTTGCACCGATATTTCAAACAGTTTTGATTTGAGAGCGAAAAATAGGATTTTATAAGCCCCTTAGGGTACTCTGTAAAATTAATATTGAGTGCGACCAAAATGGGCCACATTTTTTCACTCATAACTTCCAAAACCAACTCCTTTAGCACTAATATTTCACAGGGGAAATGATAAAAATTGTGCTTTATTCTGATACCAAAATTTTGACCCCACTTGAGGAAAATATGGGGTTCTGGGGATGAGGCTATTAGCGATCGGGACATGAACCTTATCCTGTTGAATTTAGGTAAAAAAATCTCTCACAAACAAGATCATGTTCTGCTTATTCTTGAACATATTGAGTGATTAATTTCAAAAGTATACTGGCCCAGAGACTCTGCTGGGTGTACACAACAGTTACCTATAATGACCCTCAAGTTAACTTTAGAAAAACTATTAGGTGTATGGTCAACTGGACTGCTGTCTAGATTACCATCACAAGAAATAACGGAGTTTAAGTTGCCAGTATTTTATTTGTTAAGGAAAACCTTTGAGAACTTGCACAGAAATGATGGTTAAAAATAAACCCGAATTGTTGAAAGAAGCTTTAGTGTTTTCTTCGTCATGAGAATAGGTGGAACATAAGAAACTTACTCGGTGGTGTCATTGAACACATTCCTGCTTCGTTATTGGCAGCAAGCAAAGCAAAAATAGGGGGGGGGCCTATCACAATGGATTACATTATAACTGACATCATTTAAATTATACCTTTGGAACCCCTTGTATACAGTATGTAATGTCCTGATCACTTTGGGTTTAAACTAAAACGTTTTGTTAAGATTTTGTAATTTGTTACTCCTGCCCAAATGCTTGGGCCATTGCCACCAATTGGTCCGAAGAATCACTGACCCAAGGTTCAGTAGGTGTACTCTTGTTGAGAGGTCACGTGGGCCGGTTAACGGGGCATTCTTTGAAAATAGATCAGTTTTGTTTTCGGCCACAAATCAATTCTGCGATCACCAACGGGTCAGTAAAGCAACCCTGACCCAAGACCCCATATGGGTTGTAACGCCAATTGTTAAGAGAGGTCGGTTTCCTGTGAGCCGATTAAAGGGTCATTGTTTTGAAATCAAGCATTCCTTTTTCTGCCGAAAAATCAAATGCTATATCACCCACACTTGGTCCGTACAACTTGCACTGACCCAAGCCCCATATAGGGTGTATACCCATGAGCCATTTTTGTACGGGCCTTAAAATTCAATTTGTTGGCACCCACCTGGTGATTAATTTTCCATATATCACCCAACCTTGAAGGGGTGTCCCCCTGACGAGGAATTAGTATATTTCCCGCCCCCGAGGTGCACATTGCACACGTACTGCCTATTTCAAATGGCCACCATGATTGTTTTAGTGAAAAACTGCTTATTTGTATTTTCATTATAGATAGGACTAAACTAACTAAAGTTCTGTCTGCTTCTCTGCAGTGGGCTTAAACCTTTAAGTGTCCAAGATGGCCGCTGCTAAGGAGGCATTTTTTTGTTAAATGTACCAAAATTGCCAAATAGATGGGGTAGAATGCGAATCATTTTTAAGCATCCCAACAAGAAGATTTATGACTATTTGTGTATTGCGGGACAGGATCCTAATTCATGATTGCGGCGGTTATACCACGTCCGGGGGAAGCCTAAATCAATAAGAAAAACGCTCATGCACAAGGTCAAAGGTCAATATGGTCCAAAAATAGGGTCAAATTTGGTCAAATGGGTTATATTGTTTTCAGCCTTGTACACATGAATATCTTTGAGCTAAGCAAGTAATGGGTGTCCATCTTCGCACCATAGATGTCACCCAAGTATACGGTGGATGAGTTCGGAGGTGTGGCATGGGTCAAATGTCAAATGCTGTCAAAATGGGATTAATTGCAAGAACCCTTGTCAATTGTGGCAGTATTATGAAACTTGGTGGGTGTGATCAGCTTCAGGCCCAAAAAATGAAGTCTTTCAAGGTCCAATGCGGTGTTTTTCAATGTCAATTGCCAAGTGTTTGGTAGGATGATGAAACTTGGTGGGTGTGGTCCATTCAATTCAGGTGCCCAAAAAACTGAAGTTTTCATTTCAAGGTCATGCGGGTCATTCAAGTCAAATCACTAAGTAATGTGGTAGGATGATGAACCTTGGTAAGTTGTGGTCGCATGCAGTGCCAAAAAAAAGTGAGGTAATTTCAAGGTCATGTGGGGCATTCAAGGTCAATCACTAAGTTGTGGTTGGTTATGACACTTGGTGGTGTGGTCAGCATGCAGTGCCAAAAATGAAGGTCATTCAGGTCTGTGGGGCCATTCAACGTCAAATCACTAAGTCTTTGGTGATGATGAACTTAGTGGGTGTGTTCATATTCATTGCCAAAAATTTGAAGGTCATTTCAAGGTCGTGGGGTTATTCACGGTCAACGCACTGCATATGTGGTAGGATCATGTAACTTTGTGGATGTGGTCGAGTTTTCCTAAACCGAAAATTTAAGGTCCTTTTCAGGTCCAAGTAGGGTCGTCCAAGGTCAGTAACTACCATAGTTGTGTGGTCAATGTAGTCAACATTTGATACCATCAAATTGCAACTGCCTATGGCAGGAACCTCATGTGTTGATAACCTACTTATTTCCATCACAATTTTCCCTCTTCCCCTGTGATCTTAATTATTTATCACTCCATTACTACCGCACGGGCGTGGGACCTTTGTGGTTCGAAGAACGCGCCTTGTTCAGTTGTGAAAAGCTATTGAATTAGTGTTTTCGATATTGTGATATTTCATTAAAGGGGGGGGGTTCTCAAACCTTTTAGATTTGAGCATAAAAGATGGTAATTTTAGCATCTTATTTGCATAATTTATTCAAATTTCAGGATCTCTGGATTGTAATGATAAAGTGGCCTCGAGTTCTCATCCTAATTAGATTTTGGGTTTTTGGGTTAGAATATGCAAATTAGGAACGAAATGAGCTAAGTATTTGCATAATTGCTGCATCGTTGAAATGGTACATTGGATATGCAAAAATTAACTTTGTCTACATGACGACCATCAGGACATTATACTTTGTGGTGAATGTAAGTGCTTAAAATTAATGCAGGTTGGGTATCCAAATGAGCTAATTGAAATATGCGTAATTGCTGTATCACTAAATTCCCTTTGCTAACGTGAAAGACTATCAGGCAAGCATCTTTTTGGATGATCATACTTAGGATTCTTGGTCAGGTGGGTCAATTAAAGGGGCACTCGTTTAAATTTTTCAAAATGGCAACTAGTTTTGCACTGATATCCTGGATTTTTTTGAGGAACAACTGAAAACCAAGATGTTTTAAATTATTGCACAATTAAATATTTGTTTTTTTAATCAAAAATTGGAGTTTTCAAATTATTGAAATATACATCATATAGAAGTTTTGTGAAGAAAGCAATTGGGATTGATTACTTTTTCAATATAGTATTAAAACCGATTTGTGTGGCATTTTTTGTTTTCCCTTCCCATAGCACAGAGCAGTTTTGCATATGGCAGCCCAGGTAATCACTGGGTATTTTCACATGCAAATTATAGTCCGTGTCTCTTCCTCTGTGCAGTGATGTCATAACATTACACCCACGTCAAATATTACTGTCCTTTGTGCACGCGTGTAAAAACACTGTCGCGTTCAAGTGCTTTTGAGCGTTTACCTTGGGCCACAAATCTCGCGCGGAAAATCCACTGTACAGAGATTAGACAACATACTATGTTTTCCCAACCAGGATTTGGGTTGAGTTGATTTAAAGACACTATCCAGTGATTCTTTTGGATGATCAAAATAATGATTTGCAGAATGCTTAAAATTTAAGGTAAGTCGGTGAATTCTTCAACAAGTTACCTTTTCCAACTGAAGAATTGACAGAAAAATGAGAAAACGGCAGTGTTCAAAGACAAAAACTTCCATTCAGTTACCTGTTTGTATTAAGTGTCCGTACGGACAGTATGACTAATAACAATCCTGATTTTGTCCTTATGAGTTTTGCTTCTGGCCTATCTTTTGCAGTATATGCTTGGATACCTGTACTTGTTAAAGACATGCGAAAATCTGATTTTTGATAATTTTTTGATTTCCTGTTTTAGTATAGCAAATCACTGATAGTGCCTTTAAATGTTATGTAAACCTTCTTCTGGGGAGCCAGTGAGTGACTATTCCATTTTTTTAAATTCGCTCTCATATTTCAAACAAAACCGTTTTGAAGTGAGAGCTAAAACGTGATTTTGTAATCCCCACTTAGGGTGTCACTCATCTTCTGAAGGGGAAATATTTTTATTTGCTGCTATTATAGGCCACAGATCTCCGGAGACAACCTTGAACTTTTAGAAAAAATTTAAGTAAAATCAAGCCAGAAGCAAATCACCATAATCCTTCACCTGAATGTACCACACATGCGGGGATCAACTGAAGTGCATGGCCTGCTCCAGATAAGATCCCGACTATCGCGTAATGGATCAACGTATAGTAAAATTTCCAACTCACAGGAATGCGAATGCATCTATCCTCATACAACGATTGCTGATCATAGTATTGTAATAGTGGATGTTAATACCAAATTACCTCTGGCCAGTTAAACCACCTAGAAATGTGTATAGCTGGAACAAATTGGATGAAGAGGCCTATAAATAGGATTCAGGTGAATTCGCCAAAGATTTTCTAAGAAACAATCCTGAAAAAAGGAGTGTGAATGAAAATTGGAACCTGTTTAAAGATACCATTACCAACCTTGTCCAAAAGCATGTTCCGATGAAAGCTCAAGGTGAAAACAAAGCCCCTTGTTTATGCATGCAACAGCAAACGACTGTGCATAAAGAAGAGAGATACTATAAAAGGCTACGAAGGAGGAGTGAACACCAGTGGAGCTCCTTCAGAAAAATTTGTTGTGAAGTTGACAGGTAACTTGGAATCAACGGAGGGAGTACATTTCTGATTTATCTAATCAGAAGACACAAAGAGGTTTTGGAATTTCATCAGATCACGTAAAAAAGATATTGTAGGCCAACAGACTTTAAAAATAGGCAATGACATCATTACAAGACCAAACCAGGTTGAAGCTGGCTGATCAATTTCAGAGTGTTTTCTCCATCGAAGATCCAATTCTGCCAACGTTACCAAGTAGTCCTTTCCCTGATATGCAAGAAATAACATCTCTGTGGAGGGTTCAGAAACTGCTTGGTACTTTGAAGACACTAAAGCCATCGGACCAGATGAGATACCAAATGCTGCACTAAAGATCGCTGCAAAGGAATTAGCTCCGTACTCTCCAGTACATCGTCCACAGTGAGTCTGGATCAGAGTGAGTTACCTGAGGACTGGAAGAAGGCAAACATCTGTCCCATCTTTAAAAAAGGATCCAAATCAGATCAACCAGCAATTATTGGCCAATATCGCTGAACGTGGTTCTGCTGTAAACTCATGAACACTAATTGACAGT
>JAMKCH010040375.1:0-13567 GCA_023653785.1 Ophioderma brevispina
TTCGATTTAGGCCTACAACATCGCTTTCACCTTTTTGTTTTTTATCTTTGATGTTCTGAATCCGAGTTTGTGTTATCATACTTGTTGTTAAATCTTATATTCTGCCGTTTGTGACAGGAGAGGCGGACACACTCCAGGTTTAGACCTTTTATTAGGGTATGGTTGTTGATGATTTTTCTTACAAGCAGACAGTCAAGAGGGGTTAGTATCACCTGACATCTCGAATTTAACAGGAATACTTCAAATAAAAAAACTATGGGAAATGCAACACTATTCGAAGGCCCCACCGTCCCCACAAGGAGCAAACATTTTTCCAGCACAAATGGAATACGAAAATAGATATTAATAACAGAGATGCCGTACGCCCGCTGAAATAGGCGGCCATCTTAAAGTGTTTGAAAAATTATAAATCTTTCATTACGGTACCATCGAAACTCGCACGCCGTACGCGCAGTAACCTGTTGGCCTGGAATGGTACATTCGTTCTATGCAAATGCGGGACATATATGAATAAAATTGGTTGACCACAACGCTATGTTGTAAATCAGGGATATATGAATAAAATTGGTACACCACGCTTTGGATATAAGTACGCGCTGCGGGAAAAGTTGGTTACGGCTTTTGAGCTGGCGTTGCTATCTAGTGTTATAATAGAAATCTGTGATACCCGAAACCCAAAATTCAGAACTTGGGTAAGCTAAAAGCATTTTCTCTATATGATTATAAAGTACGAATTACCAAAACTAATTAAAAAATATCATGGGCACCATTTGCCGCAGTTTTTTTAGCATGTGAGATCTCGTTATTGAGCTTGGATCTAGCAATAATAGCAATATTTCAAAAAGTGAAAGCACCAGAAATTATTGTTGTGGATGTGAATGGGGGACTAACAATATTCACGAAATTCACTGTACATTTGGGTTAATTTACGCAGAGACTAGGGGACAGCCAACAAGCCTCTGTTTGAGACAAATGTGCGGACATCGCTCTAATGGAAGGCCACTTTCCCCTCGGCCCCATTCCTCACTGCCTCCAAATGCCAGGGAGAAACACATGAAGACCATAAAGGAAAGGTAGGGTCAATGTTTTTTTTTTTTTGAACAAAGGTCCCATGCATTCACCATACTCATGTGCCTCTGCGTAATAATATTTTTATTTTGCTAAAAAACTCTTGCTACGGCGGGATTGCGCTCTTTGTTTACGCGCGGGGCAATCGCGCTTCAGGCTGCGGAAGACATTTCAAGAAGATATTGAATGATTGGAACGATGCCCAAAAGTGTGATATTATTACCCATAACTCCTTAAAGGAATTTATTGGTATAAATCTATCGGCAAATAATGAATGAAATATCCCTAAATATGACGAACCAGATGGTTTGCATGGTCATTGTATAGTATTCCTGCGAAGAAAACCAAGCATTTTCACGCTTAACTTCGAAGCAGTAAACGATTTAAAGAAGACGCCACGTTGATTATTTACGCTATCCCGGTTTTTGGCCACAAGCCTTTTAGGTCTTTCACTCTTTCACACCAATGGAAGATGACTCGGGTGGTTAGTCAATTCTGCATTGGGCCTGTATGGAAGACTATCGCGTTACTTTTAACATTGGAATTACCTGTACCTTGTAGTCTTCTTCACTTCCGGGCACCATCCACTATGTATTATACTGGACGTCTTGACGAGAGTGATATGAGTTAGATGTTAAAAGTATGGGGGCTGGTCATAGTACGGAAGGATTTTTGAATTCGTTTAGCTGGAACTGATGTTTACCTGCTTGGTTGGGGGAGCGTTCCATGCAGAGACGGTTTCAATGAAGACGGTGGCTATGTGGGTTGATGTATGATGAGTAATTTCAACCTGTCTGTCGTGTGAACGTCTAGCCCTGGTAATCTTGGGTTTAATGTAGCGTCCAAGGGTTGAATGTCCTAAATCGGTCGTTTAGCATCCTTGTGGAACGTCGCAAGTCTCTGGTGGATTGCCGTCGGGTTCAACTGAGTCCAGTCTAGTTCTTTGATCTTCAAGCACTTTCTGTCACAGATGAACTTGGAGTTTGTACTCACCGTGTAACAAATCTGCGGGCCCCGGCGCTTGACTTTCTGTAGGATTTCTTTGTTTGCCCTGTTCCTGGGATTCATGCCAGATGAAGCGTTAGTCCAAATGTTGGTTGGACGAGTGTAGTGTACAGGTTACCTTTTACTGTCTTAGAGCAGTGTGAAATTCCTCTGATGAAGTGCACACACATTTAGTAGCCTTCAGCTGCGTGCCGTGTTTTGTTTATCCCATTTGAGATTTAGTTTGAAGCACAACACCAGATATTTATCCTCAGTTACCTTTCTTCAAGGACTTCACCGGCCATGGAGTAGTTGGCATTCCCTGGTTTGCCGTTTTCTTGAAATTCGCTGAACTTTACACTTGGACTGCGTTTTGAAGCGCATGCCCCATTGTTTGACAGGAGACGAGGCCTGTCTAATCATTTCTGGAGGGCAGCTTCGTCGTCCTCGTGTGTGCTTACAGGTTTAAAGATGATACGTCGTCAGCAAATAAGCTAGTTGTTTGCAATCGACACAGTCGGTGATGTCATTGATGAAAAGGTGAATATGAGGCCCCAACACTGTGCCTTGGGGGAACCCCGCTACGTACTCGGATTCCAGGATGATGTATTGCCATTTACGACTACTCTTTGGAATGCGATTAGTGGAAGGCAGATATCCACTTGAGGGGGGTTGTTCCTAATCCCAAAAGTTGAGTTTTAACAAAGGCGGCGGTGTGGCTACATCAAAAGCTTGCTGAATCTAGCCAGCGATGTCTGTAGCCAGCGCTTATCATGATGGTAGAGAGGTCGTGAAAGGTAGATATCAATTGTGTATCACATGATCTGGCTCTTCTAAAGGCGTGCTGGGTCGTCCAGAGAGTATGCTATGTTGAGATAGTGGTTTCATTCAATACCTATCGATGATATGTTCAAGAAGCTTACAACAGACACAAGTTAATGAAATTGGTCTGTAGTTGGCAGGGTCAGATTTTGAGGCCTTTCTTGAATATAGGGGCAATGTTAGCCTTTTTCCAGTCATCGTCAGGCTCACCGTGGTCCAGGGCTCTTTGGAAAATGATGAAGGGCCGGGGCTATTTCAGCAGCAGCGGTTTTGAGTGCGGGATGTTAGGTATTTCAAACTCAGGCCCAGTAGCTTTGGTTGATCTTAAGCATACTAGTAACTTCTGGACACTTCACGTAATATGAATTTCCTGCATGTCTGGAGACGGACGAGGAGGCAAGTTGGAAAACGTCAATCTTCATGGAAGAAGACCTTTGAAATGTTTGGCAAAGTGTCTCAAGCTTTGGTTTGGTCATCAATATTGTTTGGTCCCCACTTTCAACGTCTGTATACCAACGTTGTCTTTCCTACGGGTCTAATGATTTCCAGAACTTCCTGGTATCATCATATTTAGAAAGATCACCAATATACTCCCTCCTAGCTTTCCTTCCTAAGCTCTTTGTCAACTTCCGGACTTCAATTCTGAACTTCTTGTCCCAGTTTTGCTGGTCTACCTTGTTTTTTAGCTTTGTGAATACGTTCCTTTTCCTGCCATCTTTGTGCTTGTGAGTAAACCAGGGTGGGTGTTTTTTCCCTTGCTCATCTTTGTATGGAACATGCTTCTTCCTCAACAAGGTTAAGATGGTGTCTTGAATAATGTACATTTTCACCACTTGTTCGTCCCTCGGGCTCTACTGTCCAGGAAGTCGGTGGTGAATTTGTTACAGTCCCTTCTCTCGCGCTCCTTCGTCAATCTTATCCAGCAAAAACCCTCCTTGGGCTGTTTAGAGATCAACTTGGTAGATTTGTGTTTTCATCAACCATCTACGATGCTATGGTATGCGACCGTGTCATATATGGATAGATATCATTTATCAGAGACGGGCGTGTGGTGAAACACAAATCAAGGATATTTTCGGTTTCGGTCCCGTTTGCATCCTACGGGTAGTGAAGGTCACTAACTGATCCATGCTGTTATCATCGGCGATTGTCAACAATTTTCTCCTGCAGGGAACCATGAATTCAGTAGCAGCCGTGTCCAATGTCATTTTAGGAATGTGGAAGCCCCGCCAAAATAATATTGGGGTTTTTCACTTCCTGTTTGATTTTGTTGAGACTTAACTGAGGTTATCAAGGTCGTCAATTGCGGTCTGTGGTCTGTAATATGAGCCGACGAAGACGTCCTTCACCTTTCAAAGTAGCTAGACACCAAAGTAACTCACTCTCATTTTGATTAGGCTTGGTCTCTCAATACGTGAGATTTCTTCTCTTATTGCGATAAAAACCCCACCTCCTTTAGAACCTCTATCTCTCCTTCTAACCCTCCCCGATACAGACTACTGTTGGGGCCAACGTTGGCGCAACGTCGTCACGGACGTTGGACCAACGTTGCAAAAAGACGTCGGACAAACGTCATTGTGGCCGTGGCCATCGTTGGTCCAACGCACAAAGTTTGACGTTGGCATACGTTGATCCAACGTCAAAATAGGTTGCGCCAACGTTGGCTTATAGTTGGGCCTGTGTCGAGTCAAGAATTAGTAATTGCTTTGCTTTTAAAATTGTGCCAATTATTATCAAAATCCTTGCGGCAGGTGTATGCTGTTTCCTATTACAAAGGAATTTATTCCTCCATAATATAATTAGAATATACCGAATGTTTAGCTTTGTTGCAACAACTTTGAAGTTGACGTGTAATGAAACAAGTTCGACCAGTAATAGTAAAACGAAATCTATTCCTGACAAGATAAGATATTATTCTATGGTTCAACGGTGAAAGTGTTCTTATGCTGATTGCTTCTCATTCGAAGCCGCAAATACATTTTCTCTGCAAAAATGCAATTAATTCCATCCACTAAATCAGAAAACTTAAATGTAGTACCACAGAGAAGATTATAAATGGTCAAAAAAATTAAAAATTTAGTAGAAAAAATGAGAGGTCGTCAAGACCACGCCCCCAATTTTCGACGTTGGGCCAACGTTTGGGTTGACGTTGTCTTAAGTGCCGACCTCCCCACACAAATGAAATCAATTTTGACCCTTAATGATCCAAAATTTCAAACAACTACTTATTTAATCAATTTTCACCTATACATGTAACATTATTTTTCATTTTCCTGAAACTCTAAGTTCACATTCCATATTCTCGTCGTAATCCTACTTTGGGCCAACCTTGGGCTTTGCCACCCCATCTGTCAACCCATTTAAAGTACGGTTTCATGTATCAGTTTTCGACAATCACCCTACGTGGCTACCGTTTGCCTTGCCGGCTTGCTACCGCGACCGTCCGACCCATTGCCGACGTTTGGCCCATATATGACGACCAACTTCCAGCGTTTCTGCACAACGTTGGCCCATCGTTGTTCAGACATTGTATGGCACCCGTCAATTTGTAGTCGGATGTCCAACGTCACTTTAACGTCGGTATCATGTCAAAAACAACCATCGGGTTTTGGTTAGTAAAACAACGTCATATTAACGTTGGATGGTGGTCGAATAGCGACTGCGACCGTGCCGACCAATGGTGAGTTCACCCGACGTTGCCTTGCTAATCTGGGCTGGTACTGGTTTGGGAAAATCTCGGCATTGAAGTCATCTTCACTAAGCCACGATTCTGACCCCAGGATTATGTCAGGGGAGTTGTCGTAATGAGAGCATGAAATTCGGCTAAACCTGGCCACGTATGCTCTGAAAGTTAACAATCGCAATTTTCAGCTTCCTGCGCTTTTTAAGAGTTGGCTTAGACTGTTGGCGCGATTTATTTCTTGTCAATACCGGGATCACTACCCACGCCGTCCACAGGGTTTGGTCGTAATCAATCAAAATGTCACTTTCATCCAAATTATCATCACATGTCTGGGTTGGCGAAAAGAGGAGTGTAAATATTTGACATGTGCATCCGGGCAAAACCATTTGCATCCTGATTCATTTGGTAAAATATGTATGAGCTGTCAGAAACCTCGCAACAGTTTGTATGGGCCCATGTATTACAGCCACTACACTCAATTGCAGGCATCCTGGTTTTTTAACGACAACGGCACGGGTACACATAGCACAGGGGAATTTCGGTTTACGACCACGACCTCCCGGACCTGGATTTACTTCAATGTCCCCGCTTAGGATATTTACTAAAAGGATGGTAGCATAGATAACCCTTCGGGTCTGGATGGTATTTACATGGTGTTTTAAATCCTCTGCCGGGGTATGGCCTATTGCACAAGAATATGAGAGAATATAAACAATGGTAGTTTCAGTCTAACACTGTCATGTCTGTGATCAACACTGCAACCATCAGTTAGAAAATAAAAGGGGGGGGAACATTCCTACCGTAGTTTTGATGGTGGTCAACCTTGTAGATGCTTCCAGTTGTTTTTGGTTTGGTTATCCCTAGTTGTCATTACCCCAAGTGGCAAAATGATACTATCCTTGATGTTAAAATCAACATGGCGTCCAATAGCGGGAAATTGAGATGTAGGTAAAACAAGATATCAGCCGAAGATTTCACAAAGTCAGTAACGAAAAACATCCAAATGGTGGCTCAACAAGTCCACAAGACAGTAAATTTACAAGGATGTCGGAAAAATCAACCTAAGATGTGCAAGATAAAAAGCAGAAATTAAAAGATTAAAACATTAATTCATAACATCAAAACAACAATAACAAACGATGCCACATGCTATCACACAAAATGTCTCTTTAATTAAAAACACAGCTTAATTTAACGTTTAAAATTTATCAAATGGCATAACATTTGTGCCTAATTTTTTATAAATGGAGCCTGGATTCTTGAAGAATATAGTTTTTAAAATAAAATTAGGAAACTCAGCATCATACAAAGAAGCGCTTCTCGGTACATTGAAGTACGTAGATTGCAGAACCGCGCATAGTGGGTTTCGAACACTGAGCTTTAATACTTCTGTAAACCTCTAGAAGTACAAAATAAACTCCACACCAGTCTCACAAGGAATTCCTGCTATTTGTCGACTTATATTACCAGTATTTTGTTTTATTCATTGTACTAGATTTTGTTTTGTTCTTAACATTATGCGCTGTGTCTTAAACGCGTGCGATTTAGACTGTGCCAAAGAGTGTATAAGCGCATTTTGTAGTAAGTCGCGATAATGCTGCGCAGTGCTCGATTAATTACTTTTTACTTCGAGTTTATGAAGTATGATGATGTGACCTGTGACGTCACTTGTTGACATTCAGGACCGCCCTCTGTTGTTTTCTGGCCGGCAAAATATTACGTATTTTGTGACAGAACCACATTAAAATCTGGTTTATAATACTTGCAGAATTTTTCCTGATCTAAATTGGTCACAAATGCAGCGGGTAATCATTAGCTATTATGCTTGATAAGAAGTTAGTATTATTTAATTCGAAACCAAAGTTACAGCAAAAAACAGAATTTCCCCATGCAAAGTCTAAGGTGCTTTTGCCTTGCCAGTTTCTCTCTTACACCAACACGGGGCGCCATAAACATAACAATTGTCACATCATCTATAGACCAGTTAACAACAGCAATGCTTGTAAACATGTTGGGCCTGGTATCTTGAAATAGGTCGGCCTGACTGTTACACACTGGGCAATTGTATCTATCTGTTAGAGTTTTTATACTATTGGCCATAACGATTCACAGGCATGGATTCGCCAGGCAACAAAAGAAGTGACGTAGGATGTTAACTGGTTTTTCAATGGATTGAAACCTGGGCTCGTAATTGAAGCACTGATGACCATTTGGGTCTCCAAAAAGACCCAAGCAGGTGGATAAGGGCCGGTCATTTATACAAAATGTTAGGCCTACCATTGAAATGTGGATAAGCGACATAACAGACTACGAATCAAGCCCATTCAGTGAGCTCATGTACACGGTATCATTTGCGCGTATGGATGGCTTGTCTCTAAACGGTGCACCGCGGGAACAACTTCTGTTCAGGGGTTGACGTGTGATTTGGTTACGCGCAAGCTTCTTTACCACCTCAGCCTTCTGTTAAGATCCCAGTCATGGACAAATGGAAGAATTTTAGTTTTGGAGCTGCGAAGGTCTCATGCGCAGATACCCGAATAACTGTGCGTTTGTTGCGTTTATTAAAATCGTGCATCTCTACGCCTGCGTTCCTGCTTTGCTGCACGCCGAATGTGGCGCGGATCTTTACTTTGCCGCCCAACAAGACGGCCCAAATTGAAAAAAGTGCCCATTTCATTTCAGTGGTTTTTCGGCGTGTAATGGACAAGTACGTCGTGACCCTCATTTTTTATTTCAAAATTTTGAAGAAAACGGCAATCGGACCTCAACATAATTTAGAAATTACAAAATTTTTAATCGAGAGGTTTTTATTTTGTAGGCGGTCCAAACGTCAAATTTTAACTTTTCCTTCCATAGACTTGCCGTGGTTTAAAAAGTTACACATACTTTTTGGTTTTGGCTAAGCTCAAACAAAGTCTGGTGACCCCATTTTTTTTTTCAGATTTCTAATCAGCACCGTTGTAAAATGCCATATATGTGAATTATGGCAAAATGTTATCGAGTAGATCACTAATACGTCAATCCCTTAAACAGGTGTCTCTGAATGGTATTGTGTTCGTAGACCAATATGCCTCCGTTTGCTCCATTCATCTAATATACACTTACTTGTTTTGTAGCCAATCCAGTTATATAGTGTTCAGTGGTTACAGTGCGACTGCGATAACACTAAATATCGCGAGCGGGTGCCTTTTCAAATGTCCACGTTTTCATGGATTGTTAGTGTTTAGGCCAACTAAAAACCTTTGTTAATCAAAAATACAAAATATACTAAAACCCTCTTAACATTTTCTCATATCACTGGGTTTTAAAGAATGTAGTTTTTTTGCAATAAAAAATTCTAAACGAACTTCGCTCCTATCCTTTGTGTGCTTAACAAAGTTTGCAAAGGATGAGGCTTGTGGCAAACGTGCACTTGAATATATGCGCGTATGGGATATAGTTTCGGCTGTCTTCTGTTTCGGTATTTGCATGCGGCGTTGTAATTATACCACAGGGAATAAACATGGTAGCTTACTTGATCGTTGTACAGTTGTGTATATTGCTCGGAATAAATCTGGGATTTTTATCGTCAGGAATACTCCAATGCCCATGAAAACCATCTGGTACGTTTTATTTTTAGGATAGTTTCATTATATATGTGCCAATAAATTTATACCGCAGAAATCGCTTAAAAGTGTGGGCAAAAAAGGTGCTTAAGGAGAGGGGCCAAGTCAAAGATGTACAGGGGTCAATCTTTAAATTGATCCATCATGTTGAAAACCAACAAAGTTTTATATTTGTCCCTCACCTAGGAAAGGTATAGTTTGTAAATATTACAGCCGAATTCAGAGTATAGGCTAAAACCAGCAAAAATCAATAATAAAGGCAATTCATTGTACGGGGTCAATTTAAAGTTGCTTGCCGTTGGATAAAAAATGGTGCACTTATTGTTGGAGTTCATAGGATTAAAATAAGGAAGAGTATTAACTGTCTTAAAGTCTAGTTTCCTCTAGGGGACACAGAAGGTCAACGTCCAATGCATTCAATGGGGCTTGATCTTGTTTTCCCCCCTACTTTCCTTAAGGTTTGGCATCATGATTTAAAATGGCCGTCATTTCTTTAAAAATTTGATATATAGTAACATTCATTGTGCGGATAACAAATCTGGAATAAAAAATATGGCGTACCATAGCGTTGTTTTGAGAAAAAAGACTTCAAAAGTACATTTTTGCTCAAAATTTTTACATTATTTCCACGCAACTCTATTGGAAAATGTGATTTACCGCTACTAAATGCTCCAAAACGATAACAAATAGGGGCCGAAACGGTTTTCTGAATTTTCATCACATATGTTTAGGTCTTAAGTTGCATACTTGTGGGAAAATAACCGAAATAAAAAATGGTGTCACCGGATTAGTTTTCCTGAAAATCGTCGAAAAGGACATTTTTAGATGTAAAAGTCCGTCTTCACTAGAGACGATGCGTCCTCACACGTAATTTTACGCCTATATGTCACGCAGCACAAACAAAAATGGTGCGTAAAGGTGAGACGCGTAATAATCAGGCGCGTTCTAGACGATCCACCGCGCGATATTACTAACTAGAGTGGCGCCTAGCCCGATTCGAATGAAGGCCGTGTCGGATTGTGTACGCATACGCAGAGCATGATATTTCCCGGCATCCTCTAGCGATTTGGGGTAAATTTGGGGTATGCGTCTCAGCATGGCGATTTGGACGAGCAAACGGCAGCGTAAATAGTACGCATACATTTTATGCTGCTTGGATTTCGATGTTTGCACATTGTTGTCTTTATTTCAGGCCGACGCTTCTTTTAATGTTTCACTTGAACTTGACATGGACATAATTCCTTCTTTCATCTTTCCTCATGCATATCGCTTTCTTTCTTCTCTTTCTCTCATACATTCGCTTTCTTTTCTTTCAAGTTTTCTTTTCTTTGTTTTTGATTTCTTCTTGCAAGTTTTCTTTCCTGTTTTAGTTCCTCTTCTTTCAAGTTTCCTTTCTTTTTTTTAGTTCTTTTCCTTTCATTTTTCTTTCCTTGTTTTTATTAGTTCTTTCTTTTTTTTTGTTTTAGTTCTTTCTTTCAATTTTTTTCTTTGTTTTTTAGTTCTTTTTTCTTTTATTTAGTTCTTTCTTCAAGTTTTCTTTCTTTTTAGTTGCTTTCTTTCTTTCTTTTTTAATTTTCAAAAACATTTCTTTTTTTTTACTTTCTCTTTAGTTTTCTTTCGTTTTTAAGTTTTTCTTTTTTTAGTTTTTTCTTTCTTTTTTAAAGCTTTTTTTCTTTTCCTTTCTTTTTATTATCTCTTTCCTTTCTTTTATTTCTTTCTTTCTTTCTTTTCATTTCTTTTCTTCCTTCTTTTTTCCCGTCGTTAGTTTAATGTGTTTTATTCTCAAAATCAACTATCAAATTTACAAACAACAAAACTTGCAGACCCCTGAGTAGAGCACCAGGCAGATCAAATACGCATAATGTAATACAACTTTGAGAAAGCCAGACGAGCCCGAGTATTGGGTTTGTTTTTTTTCCGAAATTTTACAATCTGCATAATTTAGAAGGAAACAAATTTAATAAGATCAGACCAGACATTGAAAATTGGACGTTCACGAAGAAATTTGAGCACATTAATCAAAACAAATCACAGTGAATGTTGAGTCGATATATTGATCATGAAGCAATAAATAAAACAATATGCATTTAAAAATTAAAAAAAAATCTTCATGAAAAAAATTTCATCTTAGGCTCAACCAACAATATCTACTTGCCTAGGATTGTTTTCAGTTTTAACTGATTTTTTTCCTCTTTCTATCTCGTTTTTTGCTTCTTTGAAAATTGTTTAAGCGTTTTCTTTTTCTCGTTTTGAGTTCTTATTTTTTGTTTCAATTTCTTTCTCTTTGCCTTCTTTTTTTTTACCAATTTTTTGTCGTGTTTTTATCCCTCTTATTTCTTTCTATTTCCATCTCCTTTTTTTTGTTTTTTGTTTTAAATTAATAATTATACTATCGGCAAAAAAAATCAGTAAAGAAAGAAAAAGATTGAATCTTTTTCTTCTTTCTCACTTCTTATTTTTTATTACTGCTTTTATCGCATTTGGTTTATTGATTTCTTTTCTATAACCTTTTTAAGTTACCTATTTTCACAATGTTTGATTTCTCAATTTTCACACTCATTTTATTCTTACTTTTCATTTGTATTCCTTTGGTGGGTCCCTTATCTTTTCTGATCAGACTACTTTTGAAGTGAAACCTGTGTGTAAATAGTGGTAAAATCATCAATAACTTGAGAAGATGCTCAGAAAAGAATTCAACTCGTTTGTTTGTTTTGTATAACAAAATGAAAACCGACTGAAATAACATAAAGAAACAAAAACAACGTTGTTTTTTTGCGCAGGGACGCAAGCGATTACAATTTTGCGGAGCGCCGACCTTTTTTTAAGGGCGCATGAAAATACGCACGCTGTCGCCCTTTTTGTTTTCAAACTGGGTCTTCAAGAAACATTCTACGCGCGGGGACTACCGGCCCCTGGACTAGTCCTAGCAACGTCAAAGTTTTTCTACGCGATTTTGCAAACCTTAACAAATTCTGCATAATGCGAAAGTGGAAAATCGCTCCTGAATTTTTTGCGACGCTAAAATCGCAAACGAATGCAAAACGCTTGCCATCTCCTAGTTTATTTAAGTCGCTTGCCGTACTCCTTAGAAACCAAATCATAATGCCAACACCGTAGGTAATTTGCGGTCGTCAGAGAACTATCGATGAAATTCAGCTTAAATTAACAATATATGTTACTTTAAAAGTGTGTAAGATAACAATCTTGAAAAAATTAGGGGTACGGGTACTCGATTTGTGAGCTATGAATGGTTAAAAAGGGCATGTTTCGCAAAATTACTACAGTAGTCTATGAGAAATTAAACTTTGCACCACATTATTCGTTATAGCGAAAAAATGATTCGATAGATTTTTTTTAATTTTCAGCTTATGTTCAGGGGTTTTTCATGAGTCTTTTCGAAAATTTAATAAAAATAGGGGGTGCCGGGATTACATTTCCAGATAAATGGCAAAATATGTCAAAAAAAAAATATGTCTATTTTGGCACAGGGCGTTGTCAAATCCGGGACGCATATGCAGCATTTGGTGCGGTACTCATCGCGCTGATAAAGGCGCGATCTAACGCTAGTTTTCGCTTATTCGGCCAGACGCTCTCTTGGGCCATAACAAAATGGAATCCTTTACTTTTCTGGGCTCTGTTCACAGACTTAGGTCTTCTCTAATCATTTTTAGCATTTACCAAAATAATTTGTCAAGAACAGTAGGCCTATAAGGGTTTTGGCATTATGTAAAAAGTGCGATAACTTGAAATGCCATGCTGGGGCAATTTTCATGTTTGTTCACAGTTTTTAATTGATTGTTGTTATAAATGGTCCTAGTTTGGTTCAAATGTATCTGACTTTACTAAATCTATAGTATGCATTATTACTCAACTTATTTATTGATCTTTATTTATTTATTTCGTGTATAGCTGTATATGGTTTGGTTATTATGGTCATGGAAAAAACTTTTAATTTGGTAGGATCTTGCCGCACAGGGCGCTGAGGCTTGAGGACTGAGAACTGGTGTGGAGCGGTCTAGCAACGTAATTTGACATACTTGAGTAAAATTAGAACAAATGGTCCCCGGGGGGGGGGGGGTACCAAGTTTGGTTTGGTAGGGACGTGCCTCCGAGAGTCTGGAAACTTAAAAATTCATAATTTTAACCAATTTTTGCCAAAAAGGGGACCCAAAGCTATAGCAGGATGAAATTTTGGACCAAATTTAACACAATTTGCCAATTTTTCCTCAACAATTTTGGCATTTTAAGCAATTTGAATATTTTGGCTTCAGATTATAAGAATTGGACTAATTTTTCCAAAAAATTTTGAAATTTTGGCTTCCGTTAAGAACATTTCACTAATTTTCCACCAATTGAGAACATTTTGAAAAAAAACGACCATTGCCTCTACCAAATTGGCATGAAA
>JAMKCH010040376.1:0-13556 GCA_023653785.1 Ophioderma brevispina
TTGTCTCGTTCCATTGACTTCCTGTAAAGGGTGTCTGTCCTGACTGCAAGCTAGCTCCCTCTTGGGATCTGAGTTTTTTTCTCGGCGAGTCCCCTGGCGAATGCCCAATTAACGTTTGGGGGTGCCGGCATCGCTCTTGTCCTCACCCTTATTACTCCTTTCGGGTCCCCTTTCCCGGCTGAATTAGCTCGTCGAATTCTCTCCTTGTACTTCTTCTTCAGGTCCGGTTGACTATCTCTCATCCCTTCACGGGCCGGGGCCGTGGCCTTTTTGCCTTCATTCAGTCGCTCAACCTTAATCTCCCTCCCCCCGGGCCTCTCCCCGTTTGGTTCATCTGTTTGTTCTGACGGTCCCCCTCATTAGGGCCCCTCCTTGTTTTTTTGGATCCGCCTTTGCCCGCTGGTGCTTCTGGCCATTAGTGTTTTTTTCTAGGCTCGTCGCATTCCCCGTCTCCTTCCAGAGTTCTTCCTTCGCCTATTCCTTAGCTTGGTTTTTTCTCTGCGGGATGCGCAGCTCTGGCTCCTCTCCAAAAAAACTTTGGCTCGGTCAGTTTAAACCACATTATAAAGTCTAAGGTCTGTTACTCACCCTTGGTGTACTCCACTGGCTAGGTGAGCTAATTGCTTCCTTGACTTTGGAATCTAGATTCCATGTGTTTTTGTGCTCTGGCGCTTTTGATTCACCTTTTGCTGCATCCGATCGCCTCTCTCTCTGAGATATCATTCTCCACCTCCGACTAAGTTTTTCTAGTCTGGGTTGAACCTGAAATTAATTCATTCAACGGGGGTTTAATGCAGATGTTTCAGTCAACATTGGTGTAAGAGGAAATCATTTCACATGTAATAGATTTAGCAAAAACGCATTATTGTTTTATAAATCATATAACTGAAATCCTGATTTCCTTTCCAATGTTGACTTCCGCTTCCAGGCCCGCCCCACCAGCATGATATGGGATGTGAGCGTCCGTGTGGCTATGGGTCAAAACGGAATTGGGGAAGAGTCATGGTCGAAAGGGTGTGACCGGGGGTCACTGGTCGAGTCCATTTTCTCTCTTTTAGGGGTGCAAAAGGTATTTGGGGCTTTCACTCCAGAAGGAAATGCATATGTGTCAGTCCAACATTGGAAAGGAATCCGGGCCTTTCAGTTAGATGAAATTTATAAACATAATGGTGTTTTTTGGAATATTGTCTTATATTCTGTATACAACACACTCAATGATCTTTGGAAGTTTTGATGGCTAATTATTTATTTTTGTGGCTGCCACTATAGCTGGCAGGACCATTTTGTTTCTGTTTGTGCGTGTGAAAGTGTGTTGTCACTAAATGTTAAGTTGTTCGTGTCACTCAAATGTTAAAAGCACAATCAGTGATTTGCTAAACAGAAAATGAAGAAAAAAAAATCCCCAAAACAGATTTGTTGCATGTCTGTACAAGAATATATCCTAACATACTCACTCTACAAGTTATAAGCCCCACACCAACCTAATAAGAACAAAATGGGATATTTTATTCCTTACTGTCAGTACGGACACTTACTACAACACGTAATTCAATGGCACCTCATATCTTTGAGCACTGCTGTTCCTCTACTTTTCTGTCAATATTTCAGTTGTAAAAAATAACTTAAGAGAATTCTGTAAACTTATCCTTCACTTTAAGTTATTCCTGCAAATTTCAAATATTTTGACTCTTTCGGGAGAATCAATGATAGTGGCTTTAAGTTTTTTTATGCTGTGGCCCACAGCTTATTATTCTTTGAATATAGTGAGTGTGAAATCTGAGAACTACAAATTTCTACTTTTCTACTTTGCTGTACCAGGGCATGACCAACGACGTAAATATAACCCAGACCCGAAGATTCTCCCGAAACAGCGTAACCAAAATCAAGGTGCCCAAAGTATTATAATGAGCATACGCACTTCATTATCATAGTTTTGGGCACCACCATATTTGGTTTACGTATCGTCGTATTTGGAAAATCCTTAATGCATATTTATGAAGACGCGGTATTTTACGTTCGTCACACTTTAGCGAGTGAAAACAACAATAACAACCGATGCCACATGCTATCACTCGGGCTCAAATATCTCTTTTCCTAAGCAAAATTAACAGGGGTCATCGGGAGACTTTTTGTGCATTAGGAATGCAGGAATCTTTTTAGATGCATGGTTTCTTCCATCGATTGATTTTCGCATAATTATTGCAGAAAAATCGGTCGATCGGACAATGGAACACTGGGGAAATGCAACATTGATAACATAACGCGCGACGCACAGATTTGTAGGTACGTGTGCTTGTGCAGTAACAGCGACGACGCGCGGCTGGTCGCGCAACAAGAAGGATGGCGCGAGGTGTGAGAGAAATCGGTTACGCTGCTGGCCTATTCAATAAACGCGCGAAAACACCCTAGAATTATTATATAACACATTAAATAACATTATATATGTTCATAACTAACACCATAGAATTATTATATATTCTATGAGGTACTAATAATGCATTTTCGTTTTTAAAAAGTGTGAAGACAATACAAGTTGGCCTAGTGCTCATGCATTGACATCAGCCTTAATCCAACTTGAACATTTCATTGCTAGCTTCTGAGCAGAGGGTGTATTGAGTCCTTCCCACAATGCACCAGTTTGGGGAAATTTCATTCAATACTGTCATGTGATCACATAAAAATCCTGTTCTTAATTCATAAAAACCCTGACTTTCACAATCATTTTAGCCCTCAAAGTGGTAGTATTTAAGGATTTTTTTTTATCATGGTCATGAAATGTTTTGTGGTCCTTAAACTTCTTGAACACTTTTTATTCCTAAGTACTGACATGTGTTAAGTACAGTACAGTATAGGCACATTGCATGAAAGCAATGTATTGTGGGATTGGTTCAAAACACCCTCTGGCTTTCGAGTGTCTTGCCAGCAAACTAATTTACCACCTGTTGTGTTTCAGGTAAAGTACCCATTACCGTATCTTCTTGTCTAGAGATTGCTGACCTTGCTGATCATAAAGTCAGATACATCCCTGTACCCAGGTAAGTCTAATCCAGGGGTGTCCAACCTTTTTGACGCAGGGGCCGCATTGGTTCAATTCATGACTACTACGGGCTGCGAGCAAGTAATGGGGGGGCTTAAGTTTGGTTTATGACGTGCCTACGAGAGTGTGGAAGTATATAGGACCCATAGCTACACCAGAGATGCAGATTTTGGGCTAAATTTAACAAAAATTGTCCATTTTCCCAAGAAATATTAACCTTTTAGCAAATTTGGAAAAATTTAGCTTCAGTTTGAGGAAATTGGACTAATTTTCCCACAATTTTTCGGAACACACTTGTGGTTTACAGATGATTGAAATTGGACTAATTTTCCAACAATGTTAGAGAATGTTCGGCTTCAGATTGAGGTAATTGAACTAATTCAAATGACATCTGTTTTTTAAATCCATTATTTCATATATTTATGAATTTTATTTTTTTTCTGGGAAGTACATCGCGGGCCGCATATGAGCTCTTAGCGGGCCGCAAATGGCCCGCGGGCCGCAGGTTGGACACCCCTGGTCTAATCATTTGGGGGGGTCAGGTTACCACCCATAGAGCTTTGACCAGGAAGAAAAGCTTGAAAATCATGCTAAATCAGCCCTTTTTTGCCTGCTCACCGGGAAATTTTCACATCCAAACAGGAAAATGTGCCTCAAAACCACCTTGAACAACCAATCTTATCTTTTCATTCTCTAATTAATAATCACTGATATTAACAAAATGCCAGCATACATATGATCAATGTATTGGATATGAAAAACTCCAGACTACAATATAAAATAATAGTAAAATTCCTGATATGTATACAAATTTAAAAAATAATGTTGGATCATCATCTAGGTACTCAGGTTGAATCTGTACAATAAACATTTTTGTACCACTTGGCAATAATGGCCATCTAAATTTGTGTGTATCATTTAAAACGACAGTCCTTCTACTAATGTATCGAGACACATGCCATGGGCTCCAGTTGCTAACGACCAGTTTGCTATGGCAACCACTCACAATGACCACTTGGTAACCGTGGATGTTTCCGGATGTGTCAGAATCTGGGAGACGGGTGTCAAACAACTGGCCAAATCATTGGATGAATGGCATAGGATGATTGGGGCACAAGACAACAGGCCTATACAGGTAGGGAGAAAAGTGATTGGCAGAAAAGACTCGTTCAATGTGCCATGTCACTGCCATCCATTTTTAAACCTTTGTTGAAGTCATTTTATTTTTCATTCTCGTTATTATTTGTATAATACCACATTGAAGGCAGTACAGTTCTCAACACCTTTCAATCAAGGTTCCTTATAACTGCGGATAAAAGTGATGTGTAAAGCATCAAAATATTTTTATTTGATCATACAAAATGATTTTAAAATGGGAGGAAATGAAAGGATTACACTGTGTGTACCCCTGGGTCATAGAACGGCTGATCTCTAGGGGCGGTGCCAGGTAAATCATTGGAGGGGCGAAACATTACACGGTTACCTCATATAGGTAAAAAAACCCTAATTTTTACACAATTTCTTGCTTGAAACTCTCGGGGGCAGCCCCCCTTGCCACCCCACTGGTGCCACCCCTGCTGCACTCTGTCCACTCTGTGGTATGGCATAAAGGTCCATGGACATGCTTTAAACATACTTATAATACCACCAAAAAATGGTTTCATTCATAGTATGTATTGGTATCAATGTAAAATCTGCATGAAGCAGTAATTGAGAAACCATATATTTTATAAAAATTGGGCATAATATCATGTGTTTTGGACATGCTTTCAAAGGAAATTCCAAAACGAAAGTGATTATCGTGCTGGCAGTGATGACGCAGAAGTGACGTCTGAGTAACAAATACGCGATACGCGTCATGATCGTCATCGTGGAACGGATGTGCGCGTGGCCCAGTTTTCTTGCATACGTACACAGTTGACTTCTCGCGGTATATGCGTCATACGTGTTGTATTATATGACATAATTTTTCTTGATTTGGTGCCTTAAAATTACGATAATAATCGGGATAATAATGCGCTGTATTGTCGACGGCTGCACCAGCGGGCAGCGGCGACCTTACTGACAAGGAGAATCAGAACAGAATAGCTTTATTCAAGTTCCCAGACAAAGAAACCCACAAGGAGAGATACCTGGAGTGGGTTTTGTTCGTCCGCTTTATAACAAGACCTCCCCCCTGCGGGTTCGGGGTTTAGAATTGGCCCGATGTGTTCCCCTGCATGTCGTAAAAGGCGACTAAATAGGGCCCCCTGCGGGTTCGGGGTTAAGAATTGGCCCGATGTGTTCCCCTGCATGTCGTAAAAGGCGACTAAAAGGGGCAACTCGTCTGTTATTTGAACAGACGGGTTGTATTTAAATTTAGGATAAAAAAAAAAAAAAAAAAAACAGAAGTGACGTCTGAGTAACAAATGCGCGATACGCGTCATGATCGTCATCGTGGAACGGATGTGCGCGTGGCCCAGTTTTCTTGCATACGTACACAGTTGACTTCTCGCGGTATATGCGTCGTACGTGTTGTATTATATGACATAATTTTTCTTGATTTGGTGCCTTAAAATTACGATAATAATCGGGATAATAATGCGCTGTATTGTCGACGGCTGCACCAGCGGGCAGCGGCGACCTTACTGACAAGGAGAATCAGAACAGAATAGCTTTTTTCAAGTTCCCAGACAAAGAAACCCACAAGGAGAGATCCCTGGAGTGGGTTTTGTTCGTCCGCTTTATAACAAGACCAGACTTCGTCGCCCCAGGTGTTTCACACAGTAAATTTTCTAAATTTGAATTGATTTAATAATTGTTTAAATAATGATAAATAATAGCTATAGATCACATTTTTTTTGTCGTCATGCAATGTGTTATGAAGTCATGCATCGTGTGGATGTCATATTAGTCCTGCTGTTATGCACGGCACTGCATGTGTCACGATGTGAGCTCTGTTTACAACTAGTTATTCTGACGTCATTAACGGGGTCAAATCCAACTCTAGCATCTTGATACGCATTCGCGAAAACAGGAGAAGGCCCTGTCAGTTTGGGCATATAAAAAAAAAAAAAAAAAAAAAATTGAAATGAAGTTTTAATATTGCGTTGTTTTTTATATTTAATGTTAAATGACAAATGTAATGACACGATATAACACAATTGTGTTGAGTTGTCGTTAAATTTTAATACTCACTCACTCATTATAACAAGACCAGACTTCGTCGCCCCAGGTGTTTCACACAGTAAATTTTCTAAATTTGAATTGATTTAATAATTGTTTAAATAATGATAAATAATAGCTATAGATCACATTTTTTTCGTTGTCATGCAATGTGTCATGAAGTCATGCATCGTGTGGATGTCATATTAGTCCTGCTGTTATGCACGGCACTGTGCATGTGTCACGATGTGAGCTCTGTTTACAACTAGTTATTCTGACGTCATTAACGGGGTCAAATCCAACTCTAGCATCTTGATACGCATTCGCGAAAACAGGAGAAGGCCCTGTCAGTTTGGGCATATTTTACCTTGAAATTTAACACTCTTCCGAAGTTCACTTTTAAAAATCTGTGTTGCGATATGATCAGGATACTGTTGAGGTATGAAAATGTAAGAAATTAAGAAATGTCTACTCAGCCGTGTCCATGGACCTTTAATGCCAAATGTGCCCTATACGCAGTCAGATTTGCTGGTTAAAGCCTCGAGTACGCAGGAAGTTGATTGCCCCATACTTCTAGGTGGACAGTATGGATAGTATTTGCTCTTTGCATGGTTTCACCATTTGCAGGGAGTGTCTCAACTGACAGATGTATGAATGGGAGAGATATATAAGAGTTTGATTCTGTGTACATAAAACAAATAACCTCGCAAGAGGTGAATGCATTGTTATGTAATATTCCAATTGTCAGTTCTAGGCTATACGTGTAAAAGATGAATTGTCATGATCTTGTCTGTGTGTGTGTCTGTCTGCATGTGTATCAGTGCGTGTGTACGTGTTTGGCATTCTTTGGGTGCAATATCTCAAGAGCCATATGTTCTAGGGTAATGAAACTTGCTTAATAGATGACCCTCCTAGATCTGTATCAAGTTGGCAGGAGAATGACCTTTGACCTAATTTCAAGATCAAAGGTCAATTTTCCATTTTGACACTTCCATGCATTATCTCAAGAACCATATAGGTGCTAGAATCATCAATTGCTTTTTGAGAGATCTACTTCAATTTTGCAGGAGAATGACCTTTGACCTTAATTCCAGGTCAAAAGGCACAAAATAAAGTCATTACTTCCAGTCGAGGGATATTGTGTAACATGTTATATTTATAGTTTTGCATAAGCGAGGTGATCGTGATTCTATATCTTTGTTCCTGTTTGTTTTGCTTGATTTCCATTCCAAGGACAACACAAATTGTCAGTTGTGAATCCCAGAATGGTTAAAATTGTAATTTTCATAATTATTATTTCAACTATTTTTTACATCTTTGTGACAGATAACCAAAGAGAAGGAGCTTGGCAAGGAGATAACATCACCTCCTAAACATGGCAAGATAGATCCCAAGAATGCACCACATGTTGGAGGCAGTCAGTGGGCAGGAGGCACAGGTAAGGAGAGACTTTAAAACACAGCTGTTTGACCCAATGTAAATTGTCTCTTTTATTTTTAGAGCAATTTTAAGCAGTGGCGACACAATTTTGACAACCTGTATAAGTAGGGACATACAAGAGCTATTATCTCTGCAAAAATCAGAAAAATCCATTGCGGGAATCTTGCCATATATGCCTACAAAGGTCAGCATTTGTATGTTATAGCACCCTCTACATGTCCTTTCCCCATAGAGAGACGTGTTAAACTAGATTTTCAAGAAAAATCATAATTTGCCCGCAATTAAATTTTCAAAAATTTACACAGGATGAAGTCAGTGGTATAAATAATCCAAATTAGTTGTCAAAAGTGTGTCGCTGTTAATATTTTTTGTTTTATTCTGGTTTTGGCAAAATAAATGAGACTTTCAAACAGCTGTGAAAAAACGGCAATGATTGACCAGCAGTGACTGGATGGAACTCACGGTTAGACAGGGTTTCTTAGTGGTATAGATGATGTGACATTTGTTTATATTTGCGTCACCCCCCCCCGTTGGTGTAAGAGAGAAAGTATGAAAACCTGAGGGCAAAAGTTCCTATACTTTATCATTTTTATTTTGCTGTAACTTTTGTTTCAAATTAAATACTACCAATGTTCTTATTAAGCATGCTTGCTAATGCTACCAGCTGTTCATTGTGATCGATTTAGATCAGGAAAGGTTCTGTAAGTAATTTATGACCAGATTTGATCTGCTCTGTCATAGAAACTACTGTAATATTTTGCCTGCCATAAAACAATAGAGGGCATCCTGAATGTCAACGTGTGATGTCATAGGTCACATCATCTATTTTTTCATGCAAAATGAGATGAACAAAATTGCATCTAAATGGTCTCTCAAATAGCCTAGTACATCCATGTTTGGCTTCAGGTTAGCTTTTGGGGGACTATGCTTATTCAGTCGTGGTTTATTTCTGTTGTGATTGTTAGATTATATAGAATTGGCCGTCTATTTTTTAAAGGAGTCTTTAGTGGCAGTCCATTTTCCATAGGCTACAGTGTACACTTTCTGAAACTTCCAAATACAATATCTCACAAACCAAATGGAATTTCAGGTTGGAATAGAAATATTTTAAAAGCTTACACTCTTGGGCAAAATTACCGATGGATATTTTGCTCTTTCTATGAGTTCATTATTGAGAAAAAATTAAATTGCAAAGTTACCCGATTTTTAGGCAAAATTTGCCCATTTTTGGAAAATAACTCCCAAACAATAAACTATTAACGAAACGTGGTGTATGGTTATTAATCACAGTTACATACTCTATATATCTGGGTACAGATTTGTTAGTCCGACTTTTGATTACGGAGATATTGTCAAAATATCAAATTCTAAAGAAATTGTCCCAAAATCGAGACTCTTTGAAAATCCATATTTTTTTAACAATATTTGTCAACAGACGGTTAAAGTCATTCTTTCCTATAAATTTTGTGGCAGACACTTATCTAGTTTGCTAGAAATCGATTTTTGAATGATTTTTGAACTTCACCCACTCCAGACCCCTTAACATTGGTAATCTGTATCATCATTGTAATGTGTGTGTTTGTGTACGTTGTGTGTTCTTTTTCATATAGGTGGCCAGGGTACAGCTGGTCTTGGTGGTGTTGGTGGTCCATATCGTCTGGATGCCGGACATGACGTCTTTCAAGTCTCTGACCAAGATAAAGCCAATGTCCCATTAGAGGTAATCCTAAGTACATTTTTTTTTAATCATATTATTATGATACCTCCTTGGTTAGACTATGATTAAAGGGAATTGCATGATCCACAGTTTGTGCCCTAACTGACTTTTTAAAAAAATTGATTTTGAATCATAGCCGTGGTACGTACACTGGGCCTCGTCTTACATCTGACATGCACTTTTTATTCTCAGAATGTGCGATTTAGTCTGGCAAAACAGACAAATCACTTGGCACAGTGGCTATAACAATTGGGGAATAACCCCCAAACATATCAGATTGTGAAAAATTGAAATAGCCTTTTTCAGCAAGATATGATACGAACCCTAAAAAGGAGATGCTACAATCTCAAAAAAAGGCAAGGCTTGGTGTGGAAACAAATTGTTGTCATGACACAAAAACTCAAATCTCAGAAATAGTGAAATTTTGGAAAGTAGTTTTTTTCGCATATATACTGACCGATAGAAAGGAGAGTGTGCTTCAAGTATCAAAAGACACCTGAAGTAAAAATGTGTCAGTCAATGGAAATAGTGATTTACTTTTGGAACCAAGGTGGTTAAATAAATGCGTCCAAAAAAATCCCGGTTTGATGGGTTGTTTTTTTTTTAAATATGACCTAGCATTTTAAGTACCTGGTAATATTTTAAGATTTATCACTTCTAGATTCTATCGGCTGCCAGGGAGATGGCACAGAAGGCATTCCAGAGAAAGTTGAAAGAGATTGAATGTCGGAATACGATCTGACACGTACGAGATTTTCGGCCAATTACGAGACAGGTTAAAGCTCTACAGGTCATTCTAGAATCATTACAGGTCGAAATAATTTAGAGCTTTAAGTTTGTCATCGTCCCTAATATTTCAACTCTTTATATAAATTGCCAAGGTTACATGGAGAGTCTCTCCATTTGATAAACTGCCCATTTCATGACAAAAATTAAATAGAAAGTATATTTTCATCACTGAATAACTGAGTGCATAACCAGTGGGTGCTCCCCCCCCCCCCGACAAAAAAACATTGGAAGGGGAACAAAAAAATGGAATGAAAAGGTAGAAAGAATTCAAAAGAAAGAAAAAGAGGGAAAGAGAGAAAGGGGAAAGAGGGACGAGAGAAAGGGAAGGGAGAAGAGAAGGAAAGGAAAAGGAAAGATTTATTGTAACTAAAAGGTTGGAATTTAATTGTGAAATTTGTACTCTTAAACGCTACTTTTTTACCTTCTAAGAGGCAAACCCAGGAGCCTCTGGGGCTCCGCCCCTTCATGACCCCACCACCATTTCAAGTTCATCTTGGCAGTCAAAATTATACCTCATATACAATTGGCCAATATTTGCTATGTCCAAAGGCAAAATCTCAGAACTGATTATTTGTGTCGGCTGGTCCCACACATCTAACCACGGGGTGGCATTGTAAAGGTTCATCAATACTGGTTTGTAGCAGTTAGGCGAACATGAGTGCACTATATGAATTGACGTAAAGGCAACAGGTTGGATATGACCCAAGTAAGGCAGCAACCCCATACTATTCCTTTTTTCTTTGTAGCCAAGGGAAAAGAACGTCAGTGGATGAAGCACCATCTTCCCGTAGAGCTGGATGAAGCTAAGTTAATTGAAGGACTGACAGGGGAGAGGTCCATTTACAAAAGGAGAGGAGACAAGGAGCCAGAGGTAAGTCCATAATTGGTCACTTATCAATATACTTTGATGGATTTCAATGTTACTTGAACACAGTGGAGCCTTGGGTAGAGTTTGCAGATGTGAGGTCAGGAGGTCCTTTTCACCAATGTTAATTAGAGAATAATGGTATTGTTTTTAGGCCTCTGCAGAGAATAAAGGTATTGTTTTTTAGGCCTCTGCCGTGTATCTATCGCATCATATCACACAGTGACAGCATTATGTTAAGTAAAACAACGGGCTCAGCTGAGTTGTTGGTTTTCACTTCTAAAACAGATGGTGTACTGAGTCACTCCAACAATGCACCAGTTTTGTGGAAATTTCACCTCAATAGGTCATGTGATTCCACCAAAATCCTATTCTTAACACATAAAAACACTGACTTTTACACTCATTTTTGCCCCAAAAGTGTTAGTACTTAGGGATAAATAGTGTACAAGAAGCTAGAGGACCACAAACATTTCATGATCATGCTGTCCTCTAGCTTCTTGTACACTATTTATCCCTAAGTATTGATGTGAGTGTTGTACAGTACAGCATACGCTAATTGCAATGCATTATGGGATTGGTTTCAAACAACCTCTTCGCTAAAATAGTGCTGCCATTGTACCAAAGAATTAATTTACTGAAAAAAAACTGTCTTCCTTCAGCCTGGAACTCCTCCAGTCAAGCCCAAACGCCTAAGGACTTGTCGTTGATGTAAGGGGAGCAGATTCGATCACTGGCTATGATGGCAGGTTAGTAGATCGTTTTTATTGGAAAGCACCCTCATGGTTATGGAAGCATTTGAGAAAGCTGAAGAGAGAAAGTCACAGTTAAGTGTTAATATATGATGCTGCTCAAAAAATTGGCAAGTGTTAGAAACTCCATCCTTGGTCAGGTTATGAATGAATTATACCATCTATCTAGAGACAAGAATTAAAATACCTCCCCCTCCAAGGATAAATCTTTAAACATCCCCTCCAATAAACACCACCTAACCTCCCCTCCAATAAACACACCTATACTCTATGCCCCTGGAAGTACAAAGTAAACCAATCATGAAATCCGACCAAGTTCACAAGGAATGCTGGTATTTGTCAAACTTTATGACCAGTATTTTGTGTATTAGTGTAAGCGATTTGTGTGGGCTGCCAGCTATAAGATGGCAGGACCCCTTAGCAATCAATGTGGTGTGGAGTGTGTGTATGTGTGGAGGTATGTGGGTGTGTGTCACTAATTAAGTTTTTTGTAAATTGACCTAATTGAAAAAGTGGAAGTTCAATGGAAGTAATCTTCTGTTATAGTGCACCATGGGATCCCTCATTATTGATGAGGTCAAAGGTCATGTGCCATTTTCACAGGTATTTGATCTCAAGTTGAAAAATAGGCTAAAAATGTAAAATTGAACCTTAATTGAAAAGATTTGGAAGTTCAATTGAACGCAAACTTGTGTCTAGGTGCACCATGGCATCCCTCATAGTTGATGAGGTCAACGGTCATATGCCAAGGTCAAAGGTCATAGAGCGCTCACAGCTTATATTCTTTGAATATTTTAGCCCGAAAGCTGAGAACCCGAAATTCCTCGTTTGTTTGTACGGTACATCATGTGTTCCCTAAAATTATTGCGATTTAGACTGTCCTACGAGTGCATAAGCTTGTTTTGTAGTAAGGCGCCTTATGCTGAGCATCGCAACTCCATTAATTTACTTTGGACTTGAAGTTCAACAGTATAACAGTCATGATGCATACCAAGTTTAAAGGTCATATTGAGCTGAAAACATCAACTTGGCCTCATTCTATATTTACCATCAATTGCTTCAACCTTTGGTCATAGAGCCCTTGGGAAACTTAATATATTAACGATGTCAAGGATCATATACCAATTCTCAAAGGGCATATGAGGTCAAGTTATAAAATGCTCTCAAAAACATCAATTGGCTTACTGAAAGTAAAAGTCCAATTGCTACAGAACTTGGGTTATAGAAGCCCCTTCGGGACCTTCATATGATAATGTGGTTGAAAGCGTCACACAGAAGGGGTCAAGGTTATATGAGGGTTTTCAAGTCATAAAGTGGCTGCTGAAAACATCAAATTGGCATAATTTGAAAAGTTGAAGTCCAATTGCAACTATACTGGGCCATACGTGCAACAGGAAAACCTTCAGATGATAATAAGGTTGAGGGTCCACTTTCCACGGTCAAGTTATAAATGACTGAAGCTGGATCATGAAAGCAAGGACAAATTTTGGGTTTTCCAGTTCGTCAAGACAACGCCCAAAAAAAAACTATTGCACAAATACAAACAGTCAATATTTGTTTTATATAACAAGAGTACAATGCATGAGTACGTTTGCATGATAACAGCAATTGCCACAGCTCAAATCGCATGAGGGTTATATAAAAGGCAAGTATTGCTAACCGCACATTCATGAAAAGAGTGGAAATAGAGCTCACAAGGTAATTTTTTTTTTTGTCTTTTCATTTCTTTGTCAACAGTTTGACATAGTTGGCCACTCGGGTGAAGACTTCAACATTGTCTTTGTGAATGGAGAGAAGCCGCCTAAGAATAAC
>JAMKCH010040377.1:0-13757 GCA_023653785.1 Ophioderma brevispina
CTGCGCACTTTCTCAATTTTTTTGTGCGCAGACCGTGCAAATAGGGGGTCTCACCTACCTGAGATTTGGGTAGGTTTTGGGTTGGATGCCCCCCAGTAATGGCGGATCAATTCTGACCATCATTTGGCTGGTCGGATTTGTCTATAGAATTTCTTCTTAAAATGTTTGATTACATAACACACTTTATTACGAAGTTTTTTCCACAAGGCTATTATAATATTCCCTATTTTAAAAGCTTGTTGGCGTTGATCAATTAGCATGATTAGCCTCCGAATCCTATCATTCATCCAAAGTTTATCATTACTTCTACGTGTAACTGTTTTAGTATAGGAAAGCTTTCTTCATATTTAGGTTTCAGGAGGTCTTCCAAATTTTGTAGGATATCCTAGGATATCTAGTTCCTATTCTTGCAAAAAACTGATTTTGTCGATTTTCTGATTTAGCAAATCCCGATAATACGCTCAATGTGTATATATTTCACTCAATGTGCAGCCCAGGTTTTTGATAACTGGTGCAATCACTTTCGCGAGGATCGGAATTGCGAACCTGTAAAGCATCAATTTCATCAATCCGTTAACAACAGTAGAAATGTGCAATTCGTTTGGCAAAGCTTAGAAACGCCCATCATGGTTTACTTTATAATCTAATCAAATTTTAGCTGTTAAAAGATACCTGATTTAAGTTAAAAATACTACTGTTAATTTTTGAGTTTTTCATTTAATCCACAAATACGAACTTAAAGTCTATAGATGCCTAAAGTCTTAAATGTGGATATAAATATGGTCTCATAAAGAAAGAAAGAAATGTTTTGAAGACGATTGCAGGTGTTAGAAAATGATAACCATTTGAAGATTTGAAAATTAACGTCCATTTATATTTATATATATTCCCTTGTCGACCGTTCCTTGTGGATAACAAACAAGTGAACAAAACACAAAAATAAGCAAACAAAAGCAAAATCATATAGGCCCACCCCATTTTCACCCGTTGTCACGTTTCCATGATCATATATTGCTATGCCAATTAACCATAGAAAAATCTGAAAATGGAAAACAAGATAAACCATAGGTCTATATGAAATTGAATGGGACATTTTTCATTTGATTGACCAACGACGAAAAAGAAAATCGAATGGACTGCACATACTCCAAAATCAAAACGCCATTGCTAACCCGAAAGGCTATATTTGAAGGCTGAATTTGATGTAACGAAAACGAAATTGAAGACTTGTAGCGCGAAAAAAGTTGAATATGAAACCAGTATTGGTGCTGCGTGTTTGAAATCGCGCGAAATTGAATGCGGATTTATTTGGCTGATAAAAGTTTCAAATTGGCTAGGAAATCCCATCCATAAAAGAGGTTTCCAGAACTTTTCGTCTTGTAATTAATTATTGATATGCATCAAGAAATATTAGCTCAGGAAGCGGCAAGACAACCTATTTGTGCAGGGTTATAGGCTCTACATTTTCTTGCCTAATTGGTTGTGGACTTTTGTGGCAAAAATGTTTGTGATTAGTACTATACAGGGTGGCTAAAAAGATACCACTTTCCTCAGCAATTTTAACCTATACTTCCATAATATTCAAATAGCAATTATTTAAAGTCTTAGTCTATACCCGGGGAGGGGGTTTGCGGAGGGATATTCCGAAAAAAAAAATGGTGAGCAAGAGGGGGGGGGGGGGGAGGGGAATGAAAAGTTCAGTAAGGAGACTGAGGAGAAACATGGCTTTTTGTTTGCGTGGGAGACATTGCAACCCCCGACGAACACAAGACATATTGATCTTGTTTATTTGTATTACTGTGTATGTAACCACAATCGGCTGTTAGTGTAGATTTGAGGACCGCCATCGTGTATCTATTGCGGGAGACGGTATAACAAATTTTCTAAATATACGTTATTTTGTAACAATTTGGTATTGTCATACATTAAAGTAGTAAGGCCTATATGGAATTGTAAAAACTTATCCCTGATTATAAGCTAAAAATGCATTTTCGCATGTTTGGTTCTCCTCGACATTATCGATGGATGCTTTACCTTTAAAAATGCTCATATCTGGGGGGCAGGGGGGCCCCCATTTCAGGTGTCCACGTTTGCTAAAAACCCGCTTTGTGCAAATTATTTAATGTAATTGTCAATTGAATTTTCTTTCTGTCATTTTAATGCAAAAAAAACAAACATCCATGATGGAGGGTGGCAAACCCCCCGTGAGGGAGAGAAATTACAGCATGCCTACTACGAAAACAGGAATATCAAAGACACTTGATTTCGGAGACACCAATGATACAAAAATGAGTACCATAAACATGCCTTAGAATTGCGTCAGAATAACGTCATCAACGTTAACATGTCAGCAAGAGCAAAACTAAATTCCATAGTAATCCAGTGTAGAATAGGGGAAAAGTCATTTGTTCACCACCAAAAAAGTTAGGAATATACCGTTACAACGTTTTGGCCCCACTTGATGGGAAATGACTAGTTTTACTTATATTCAGAAAATTTCTATTGTGCCTGATAAGATGTTGAGTAGTAAATTGCAAAATATCAATTTCCCACCCCTATAGCATTTTTAGTAATTTCCTCAACTTCTTAAGATGTCATAATTGGGCTGTTGGTACTTATTTGTGATTACCAAGTTGGGAAAAAAGAAGAAGAATACTTAAGCTATCCTGGACTATGATTTATAGAAATGTTAGTACCGAACTACGGGGGTAAGTTTGTTACAAAAAGGCTCAGGTAGGCGATAGGTTAAACTTGTTCAATAAATCTTGAGTAATATAAGACAATTGTGCCACAACCAGATGTACCCTTTAGTCAAGTCTTTGTCCGACATGCGTAAGAGCGCCCTCCTTACCGTAAGTCTTTGAAAAAGACTAGCACCAGGTAACGCGGATGCTGATGCCGATTTGAAATTACTGTTGCTGTTAGGTTAGCATGTCCATACCCACTTGCAATGTTGGCCAGTTGACAATAGAGGGCGACATTGTACTCGTAAAAGGTGAACCCCTCAGGCCTGGGTCGGAACCTTGCATTCTATGGAGTTGAATAAATATTTTATACATAACACTTTTTCCTAGCGTATTAAACTCAGGTCTTTTCTTACGTCAATCTCATCCAAAATCTCAAAACCTGTATTTATTAATGTAAGTCACTACACTGTATTGTAATCAATTTGTCACCGATGAAATCAAATACTGAGAATCTAAAACTCTAAAACTGAATTTATTTTTATTTTATTCGTGATAGTTATCCTTATTTTTTCATTCTTTCTGTTGACTATAGATTAGTTAAGTAATCAAATCAAATCATTGGCATTCAAAAGCGAACATAAGATCTGTAAGCCTATGGGATTTGTGGTTTTTAATTAATCTTATAGGAAATCAGAATAAGGATATAGGAGGAGGGCAAATGATACTGGGTTGGAAGAAGCAAGGACAAAATTCAGAAATAAAAGATTGAGTTGAAATGTAGGATATGAACCTGAGAACCAATATTGTCTCCGGGTATGAACAGGGTCAGGATTGAGGGTACAGGTGAATGCTGTAAGCGCGAGGCGCCGCGTTTTACGGTTTTTTTTTTAAAAAACTGTTTCAAGAGGTTGGGCTAGAAAAATCCTAATCAAACTAAATTCATAATTTAAAATTTTTTCATGTCTTTTCATATACATATTCTATTAAACGTGTTTAGGGGGGAATCCTGTGCGAATGCCGAACACTTTTTGAATACATTTCTGCACATGAGAGCTCCAATATGTCTGCCATGGTTTAGCATTTTGAAAGAAGAGTTTTCTTTTCCAAAATTCATTTAAAAAAAACTAAAAAATTATTTTATTTTAAGATAATTACACAATTTTCCTTGTACTGATATTTTTATTTATGTTTTCATTTTGAAAAGTTTTGAAATAAGTATTCAAAAATATGAAAAGTACCTGATTACGCTGCTTCCACCTCAATAAGTTTAATGCTAATCACTCCCAATAAAGCTTAAGACCTTAAAGAATAAATAAAGTAAATGAAAAACACATCAGTAATCAATACAAGCGAATCCTCTAATGACAAGACTCTTGCAAAGGATTTTTATTTGAAAAACCAAAAAGATGGAGATATTTTATTACAATTTGGTCCAAATAGAGAGAACTGAGAAATAGGCGCAAATATTTTGTCGGCTACTTAATAGTCAATTCAATATCACCAGCGTTCTTGTTAGCCCTTATACCGCTTTCAGCTACTAACCTTATGGAGGTTTGTGTCTGCTCGATCCTGGTCCGTATAGAACGAAGTGTTTCTACTTTTTCGGCGGTTTGTGCAAAATACCAGGCGGCATCCCTCCAAACCAGCACAGGCAGAGCCAGCACCACCGAGCCCACGAGAGGCACTTGAAAATTAGATTCACAGGGCCAAGGGACGCAACATTAGCCTTCAAGGGGGGTGGGGGGAAAGTAAAAAAAACTTTTTGAAAAAAAAAACTGACTCAATTAGTGAGCAAAAAACAAAAAAACTGGACGCACTTATGAGTAAAAAAAAAAACTTACCACCCAATCTGATTGCAGAAAAAGAAGGTTGTAAAAAAAAAAACTTGCGCCAAAGGCGGCAAAAAAAAAACTGGACCCGGCTAAACTTCCTGCTCCCCCTCTTGAAGTCTAATGGTTGAGCCTTATGAAACCAGCACCATAGAGCCGTCTTATAAAATCAGCACCACAGAGCCAGTGTAAAACAGCACACAGAGCCGGTCTTATAAAAAACCTCATCACAAGAGCCGGTCTATAAACCAGCACACAGACCAGTGTGCATAAAAACCAGCACCACAGAGCCAGTGTGACAAAACCCAGGCAAACAGAGCCGGTCTTATAAAATCAGCACCACAGAGCCTGTTAGAAATCAGCACACAAGAGCCGGTGGTCATAACTTTATAGTGTCCGTCGTGACTGATGTCCTACCACCTATCGGTATATTCTGTTCTCCATTGAGTGCTGTATAGCAATCATTTGTTTTCAGCACTGCATCCCCAATGGCATCGTCTATAAGGTCACGGTTTCTTCCGTACATGTTGCTATATAGCTAGGACCACTCTCCTTCATGTGAAAACTCAGTTTCTTACACCGGTCTTATAAAAAAACCACACCACAGAGCCAGTGTTATAAAACCAGCACCACATAGCCAGCGTGGGATAAAATCACACCCACAAGAGCCATTCTTATAAAATCATCAGCATCACAGAGTTTTTGGATTCAAACCATCATATATTTGCAAACTTTGGTCTCCATTTTACATGGCTGGTCTCAAATGACAGCTTACTTGTTCTTCATTATTTCAGACAACTTAATTTCATTTATCCATGTCTGTAAATTACTTTTTGAAGACAATAGTAACGCAACAACCAAGTTTTTCCCTGGTTCGCAACACACTGTTACACATATGGAACCTGTTGCTTAAAATTTGATGTATCGTAAAGAACTTAAGACAGCAACAGTATGTCACGATACCATCATTCGCGGTCACAAATGTTTATGTTGCACGAAAAGCCCGGTATTATAAAGACACCCGGGCGGCCCTGTGGTCCTGATTTCAGTGCCTCGTGGGTCTGGTGTGCTGGCTCTGCGTTGCGTGGGATTCGGAGGGATTGCATTAACTGAAATACCGGTCCTAATACGCGTGTTAGAACAAATATTAAAATATGGTAAGTTAGCATTTTTTGGAGTTAGGCCCTGGGAGGGGGGGGGGTAGACTGCATACTAAGTGTCATTTAGCTCTCCCTATTGCATATCAACGATGTCTTATTCAGACCGGCACCCTTGCTACACAGTGCCATTCATCCATTTGGCCAACGCAAGCAGCGCCATACTTGTTTCATCATCATACAGTGAAACATCACGCAGAAATTGGTTTAATTGATTGGCTTCATAACAAATGCAGAATGTGAAGTAATAACGGGGGTATAGCTGCGTGGTTATAAGCATTCGACTGCAGACGGAGGTCCCTGGTTCAATCCCGGGGTCCCCTGTAAACTACTTTTTTTCTCTTGAATTAGCATATTTTCTCACTAACCGTAGTTTTACTTTTTTTGGCAGAACCAATTACGCGCAAAATTGAGCTTTCTTTCAATTAACCCGTCCATGGAAAAATTAAAAATTTAACAACCAATCTTTAAAAGAAGACCGGGACACTTTTATAAATCAAATCACACCAATTAAATGTGCAATTGCATGATCCTAACAAGCTAGTTTTAGTATTTGGTCCTCAAATGCTTATTCCAAACAGTTGAACCCGGCTGGGTCGGACACTTGCAGTTCTATTGGATGTGAGTTAAATTTATTTTATACATACTCTTTTCCTAACGTATGAAACTCAGTTTTTCCTTAACCTCAATCTCATAATCACAATCTCAAACCTGATTTATATGTAAGCACCGTATTGTAATCATGTTCAATGAAAGGAAAAATGAATAAAAACAAAAATAAACTGAATTGATTACCATGAAGAATGTTTAGACTTCTACCACAACAACACTTTTGACGCGGATTAATTAGTAATCAAATCAAATCATTGGCCTGGGTCAAGCGAACATAAGATAACTTAAACGCGTTTATCTGATAGCCCTAACTTTGCACGGATCAAGTAGTTGGTGTAACAAATGGTTCAACCATTTATACACATCTACTGACGTACATGTACCAAAAAAAACTTTTGATTTTTTTTTTTTTTTTTTTTTTTTTTTAATTCATAATATTTTTAACAAATGACCCTTGAGTCCATTTTGGGTGGGGGTCAAAACTGAAGCAATATACTTTCAGTTAATTATAAAGATACCAAATAAATATGTGTATTCGTTGCATGCGGGGCGCTTTGTTTTTCGGGACAACAATGTGTTAAGTGAAACTAACGCTTTAGTTTGTGAATGAATCTACGGTAATGACAATGAAAAAAACAAAATAACATTGGATAACGCAGATCTTGAAAGAGTACGTATACCAAATTTCTTGGTGTATTGATAGATGAAAACCCTTACTTTGAAATGTCATATTGATAAGCTAATCCAAACCAATCTCAAGAATTGGTGTTTAAACAAATTAAACATTTTATAACCGAATGTATACTTTAACTCTCTATACTGTACTCTAATTGTGCCTTATAAAGTATGGGAATCGTCATATGGGGGATAATTTGTAAAACGTACCTAGATAAATTCATAAAGCTTCAAAATGGGCAGTGAGAACAATATCAAATAGTAATACAGAAGCCAACTGCACCCTTATTTGCATAACGCCTAAATACGGAGATATATACAAACTAGAGCTTGGTATATTTATGCATACATCTTCCATAACCAATTGCCGAGTAACATTTTAACGGCTATTTTAGTAAACGGTCCTGACATTCACAAGCTGACGAGAAATAAATCAACAATAAATCTTACGAAGAAATAAGGAAGTTTTTTTTACCTCATCAATCGTGCGCACACTGGTCCTATTCTGTGGAACAATTTTGGGGGAAACATCTACAAAATTCGAAATCAGTAACTCACTTGCTTTCGCAAGCATTAAAGTGAACTTATTTCCCAATAGAAGAATAGTTTTTGCATTATTTTATTTATACTGTGATTCCTTTCGATTTTCATTTTGGAGTAATTTGAAACCATGGTGCATGAGGCCGTTTTAAAAAAATTAAAATAAATCGTGTTTATGTTGATTGTATGTCCCCTTATGTTAAGATAGTTGTAACATAACTTCAGAGGTTGACCCAGTCTGGGTCTTATTGGCCTTTTGGTCACTGCCCTTCCATAAATTTTTTGTTTAGGTAATTTTCCTTTGTGTAACTTATTTTTATGGAAAATAAAGTTGAAGTTGAAGTTGTCCCGCATATACAAACGACTTTTTGAATAAAAAGCTGGAAATCGCCTGCGAACAATTTCCAAGCGTTTTCACATCGAGTATGCAATTAACACTTATGGTCATTTTTATGGGATATATGATGACATATAAACAACTAGCTGTTTTAAACAGGTCCTTTCCATAGTTCCAGCTTGTGGCTTCATAGTATCCCGTAGAGTAAACAACTAGTCCAACATTTGTACATAACTAGAATTATCCGTTGCAAAAATTTAGAGTGTAAGATAGCTTGAGTTTATAGATCCTATGGATCCAGATAAGGAGATAGGAGGAGCGCAATATACTGGGTTGATTTATCCAGAAGAGCAAGGTCAGAAGTCTGAAAGAAATGAGTAAATGAAATGTAGTGTTATAACATGGGTCGGGACTGCAGGTACACATTTGAATGCGTAACACTTTACCTCCTGCGCCTCATTAGTGGGAGACTGTAGTGCACAGATCTTATGTGAGTGTGCCAATCGGAATAAAACTGTGAATTTTGGTACACAGTACTTTATGCATTGATAACAAAAAAATTAATGGAAGCATTGCCACACCCCTTTCATGGCCCCCAACTTGAAGTTCAAGGTTACACAGGGGTATAAAATTAACCAATGTTCCGATTATGTTGAAAAGCAACACCATGATGTTTGGTCCTGGTTCAAGATTTGTCCAAAAAAGGTATAGTTTATGTACCTATGGCTTATCGTTTTGGAATCATGGGGTAAAACTGTACAAATGGTGAAAAGTCAATTTTGGTTTGTATATGGGTCAAAAATTAAAAAGTTGGCTCCAATTTTTGTAAAACGTTGGGGGTTCAAGTTGTTGGGTCAGCTCATAGAAATAAATATAGGAATAGTTTTTGACTATCTTAAGTGTTGTTGTTATTACCAAAAGGGCAAATAAAGTCAACATCTAATTGGCAGCTATTGGATTCTCTCGACCTAAAGAGAAATCACCTATTTTGGTGATAACGTGAAACTAAGCATACAGATAAGGCCCAACTATCCTTATTTCAATCCTCTAATCTAGGAAAAACTTTTGGGCACCACATATTACCTGAATCAAAGCACTTTTAACTTTTGACTCATTGTACACACCAAATTGACTTTTTCACTATTTTTTACAGTTTTACCCCATAACTCCGAAACTAGAAGCCATAGATAGTGTAAACTATACCTTTCTGGAATCCTTGTAACCTGACAAACTTCATGGTGTACTTTTCAACACAATCGGAACATTTTAAAATGTTGACCCCTGTATAACCTTGAAACCCAAGCTGGGGTCCATTAAGGGGGGTTGGCAAGTGCTTCCATGTTCCATCAATTTTATGGATTATCAATGCCTAAAGTACTTGTGTGCAAAAATTCACAATTTTATTCGGAAGCGCACACTCTTTCACTACAGTCCCCTGCTACATACATGTCATAGCCGCTTTCGACCAGGGCCAGATGTCGAGGGCATGGCTTCGACACAGAATCGAATTTCAAAATTTGGTGATAATCTCAGCGATGGTCAAGCTATACTCTTTCAATTTTATTATAATATATCACCCTCACTGGAAACCGGTTCCCAAAGGACTGCGAAATATCTCATACAGCTTTTGTTATTTTTACTGGAATTACCTACCATTCCCCTAAAACGTGAACTGATTTAGTGTTGTACGACCTACAGTGAAGGCAGGAAGTTATGTCAGTGATTGAAGTACGCTAATTCCGTGTGTCTTGCAGCTTCACAAAGAGCCCATCCTTTGCAATAGGAAGCGGTGAGACACCAATAGTCACAGGGAAACAGAACCGTGTGTATTCATTGTCTTCACGAACTCACTTTCTAAACTAACAATTGGGGGTATAGCTCAGTGGTAGAGCATTCGACTGCAGATCGAGAGGTCCTCGGTTCAAATCCGGGTGCCCCCTGTGATTCAGTTTTTCTTATTCTTGAACGTTTGCATTACACACGAATCGATTAGTTTACTTTTGCAAAACCAATTCATGCAATATGTGCTTATCTTTTCAACAGTTTAATAGAGGAATTAAGAAATATCGATTGTTGAACAAAACATTACAATTTATTACATCTATCAGATTACAGGTAATGGTTCAACAAATATCCTCAAAAACTAAGAGTAGCACTGATATAAAAACACATTCCTGCATGACGGAATGCCAATGCTCCAAATCACATGTTTTCTTTGTAGACTCCTCATGACACATTAACATTGAAAGCCTATTTTTTAGAAGTTGGGCCTTTTTTGTGAAGTTAACTTATTTTGAATTTAAAAGGTTAAAATCAATACTTAGATAAGATCTATTATAGAGACATTTTGCGATAGTAGGAGCAAATATTATTGGATTTCAAACTGGTTTAGACACTAGCGTTAATGCTGAAGACGGATGAACGAAGATAACCGAAGAAAAAACCAAACCCCATATTTGTCACGCGATAAACAGGATAAGCTGTGAGTCTAAATTAATAAATTTTAAAAATTCCAGGGAAATCAAGACAAGAACAATTCCAATACCTAAGTTGCATATTAGTGAAGAAAATCTAGGAAAGGGTGGAGGCGGCCAGAAGGACGCTCGGTAGCAGTTACTTTAAATTTTCTTTGAAATTTGCGACATGTCTTATAAAAACCCTATATAGCTTTCCATCTTGGGCCGACACTCTTGTTTTGGTACTCACTAATTGTGTCGGTTTCTTTTGTCTTTATTGGTTGATTATTAATCCCTTCATCTTAACCTTTATAGTCCACCCGGTAGAAGTATCCGCCTATCGATATCATATCAGCATCCCAGGGAACAGTTTTGCATGACTCTTGCTTGGTTTTTTATGAAAAGATAGAAGAGACCCCAATATTCTAAATCTGTTTAAGAAAATGTTCCAATAGCACGTGTATGATACTGGGCATCGGAATGATATGATGGCTAAATCTGGTAAGGAGGCAAATTTGTGTATGGCTCTGTCGAAATCATTTTTTTCTCAAAACTAAAATGTATCAAAAAACATAATAAATTTTCCACTTATTAAGCCATTCATTCACAAAATATCGAAAATATTGTCCCATGGGATATAATAAGAGCATTGGGAATCACTGGCAAGTTACGTGGCATGTTCAAGGATGAGTTATTTAGTGGGTGCGCCTCCAATATGGCGCCATCGGCCCATATGGGAACAGTACAAAATGGTCTGCCTATGGAAACCCGTGCTTTAATACGCTCCCTCTTGTATCTCTCCGTCTATCTTGCCCCTGCCGAACTAGAGCAATGAATTTTGGGCACGGCAGAGAGAATTCCGAAGTTCATGCTTTTCAAAATATCGTTTTTGAACCTACAATTGACAATGTCAGTCCCCCTTATTGCAAAGTAAGATTTGAAAATTACACCCTGTTTTTTTCTTTCTAACTGCTGACTCACCACAGAAATCGGTTTTTTACGTACGGCGTTCCCTTATGTCGCCGTATCAATACCGCCAAACGCTTTCCCCCTCATTTTATTTTTTAAACATAAGTTAAATATGATAAATACGCAGGCACATGGACGATACCAAAAGCAAATCTCTATGACAAATATCCGCCACAAACTACACAAATTACGCAAATTCTAGGTTTTATAGGAACTATATCGGTGTTGCATTTCCACGCGGTGAGGGATTTTGTCCTGTGCTCCCATATTGTTTTTTTTTGATCATCAGGTCGCACCCACGAAATAAACCTCCATTAATACAAGGTCAAAATACGCATATCCGCGCCATCGATTGTACCCCGCGTGGCACAATTTTGAATGTTTGAACCGATTTCCCTATAGATCACAACGGAACGTCAAGATTTGCATTTTTTTTTATAATTCTAGTACAGATATTTCGACCAGGGCCAGATGTTAAGAGCATGGCTTCGATACAGAATCGAATTTCAAAATTTGGTGATACTCTCAGCGATGGTCAGCTATACTCTTTCAATTTTATTATGATATACCACCCTCACTGGAAACCGGTTCCCAAAGGACTGGAAAATATCTCATACAGGTTTTGTTATTTTACCTTAACTACCTACCATTCCTCCAAACGTGAAGTGAGTTAGTGTTTACGAACTACAGTGAAGTCAGGAAGTTATGTCAGTGATTGAAATACGCTAATTCCGTGTGTCTTGCAGCTTCACAAAGAGCCCAGCTTTGCAATAGGAAGCGGTGAGACACCAATAGTCGCAGGGAATCAGAACTGTGTGTATTCATTGTCTTCACGAACTCACTTAACAAAGTAACAATTGGGGGTATAGCTCAGTGGTAGAGCATTCGACTGCAGATCGAGAGGTCCCCGGTTCAAATCCGGGTGCCCCCTGTGATTCCGTTTTTCTTATTCTTGAACGTTTGCATTACACACGAATCGATTAGTTTACTTTTGCAAAACCAATTCATGCAATATGTGCTTATCTTTTCTACAGTTTAATAGAGGAATTACGAAATAGCGATTGTTGAACAAACATTACAATTTATATATTAAATTTATCAGATTACAGGTAATGGTTCAACAAATATCCTCAAAAACTAAGAGTAGCACTGATATAAAAACACATTCCTGCATGAAGCAGGATGCCAATGCTCCAAATCACATGTTTTTTGTAGACTCTCTCATGACACATTAACATTGAAGCCTATTTTTTAGAAGTTGGGCATTTTTGTGAAGTTAACTTATTTTGAATTGAAAAGGTTAACAAATCAATACTTAGATAAGATCTATTATAGAGAACATTTTGCGATAGTAGGAGCAAATATTATTGGATGTCAAACTGGTTTAAGACAAGAGCGTTATGCTGAAGACGGATGAACGAAGAGAACGAAGAAACCAAACTCCATATTTGTCACGCGAAATAAACAGGATAAGCTAGTGAGTCTAATTATAAAGTTTAAAAATTCCAGGGAAATCAAGACAAGAACAATATCCAATACCTAAGTTGCATATTAGTGGAAGAAAATCTAGGAAGCGGTGGGAGGCGGCAGAAGGACTGCTCGGTAGCAGTTACTTTAAATTTTCTTTGAAATTTGCGACATGTCTTAAAAACCCTATAGCTTATCCATCTTGGGCCGACACTCTTGTTTTGGTACTCACTAATTGTGACTCCGGTTTCTTTTGTCTTTATTGGTTATTAATTAATCCCTTTATACTTAACCTTTATAGTCCCGGTAGAAAGTACCGCCTATGCGATATATATCAGCATCCCGAGGGAACCAGGTTTGCATGACTCTTGCTTGGTTTATGAAAAGATAGAAGAGGACCCCAATATTCTAAATCTGTTAAGAAATGTTCCAAATAGCACGTGTATGACTACTGGGCATCGGAATGATATGATGGCTGAATCTGGTAAGGAGGCAAATTCGTGATGGCTCTGTCGAAATGCATTTTTCTCAAAACTAAAAATGTATCAAAAAACATAATAAATTTTCACATTAGTTTAAGCCATTCATGCAAGCAAAATATCGAAAATATTGTCACATGGGATAGAAATAAGAGCATGAATCACGGCATATTTACGTGCATTTCAATGGGAGAGTTATTTAGTGGTGTGCCCTCATGATGCGCCATCGGCCCCATATGGGAGCACAGTACAAAATGGTCTGCCTTTTGAAACACGTGCTTTATTACGCTCTCTTGTATCCGTCATATCTTTGCCCCTGCCTAACCTAGAGCAATGAAATTTGCAGGAGAGAATTCCGAATTCATGCTTTTCAAAATATCGTCTTTTGAACCTACATTGACAATGTCAGTCTTTGCAAATTAGATTTGAAAATTACACTCCTGTGTTTTTATAACTGCGGAGCACCACGAATCGGTGTTTACGGCGGTTTCACTTATGGTCGCGTACATAACGCCCAAGACGCTTTCCTCATTTATTTTTTAAACATTA